>JAQJVL010000560.1:0-195026 GCA_035578905.1 Stictocephala bisonia | reverse complement strand
ATTACAAAAAGAGGGTTGTCAGTGGTTTATAAAGATTGCCCAATGTTAAAAGAACAACTTTTAAACATTCCTTTCTATATTAGAGATACGATACTTTAATTGTTTGCTAAATTATATAAAAGGTTTACAAGTTCTTAACTACATTGCAAATTTTTTTTCATTGGCTTTAAAAAAAGCAAGATATTTCTTTTATACATTTTTGTTTAAATTGAAGCACTTCGATATAATCTTGCCCTTTAACTTCATAAATTTTGTTTAGTTACATATTTATTTCCTTAACATATTCTATTTAAGTAGCACTATTTTTATTTTATTGTTATTTCATAGTATTAATTTTATGATTATTCTGTAGATGTTAACAGTTAGCGATTTTATTTATTTATTTTTTGTGAGATCTCCAGTTAGACTCATTAATTATTTATTATATTGTGTTTTCTTTAATTAAATATGGCCACATTATTGATTAAAGTGGCCAGTTAATTTTCAGTTATTTCTATATAAAACATCTGCAGTTTTCGGAAACAAATTCATTTATTTTTTCCATTTTGTAATTTGTTGTATGCAAACATACTATGTTATTAAAGTAATATGATATTTGAACATTCAAACTCGACAGACTAATATTGTGAACAAACTAGAGGGACTTTAAATAGCTGGGCAGGGACTAAGTATTACACATGTAGTTTTTGGTGTTAATAATAATTTTGTGTAAGTTAGTAGAACAATTACTGTAGACAAAAGAATGGCAAATACGATAGATAGTGTTATCATTTGACCTGCCTGTCACATAACTCATTGAGTATTGCAGCATTGATATAAATACTCCTGTATAATATCTTCAAGGTTATCTATAAAAATTTATTTCAGTACCCATAAAAGTTGAACATTACTGAATCAACAGATGTCTAGAAATATAATTCGCTTAGATTTATATCTAAAGTAATACTCGGAGGTCACATAATACTTTATGTTCCCTTTAAATAATATGTTATACTTTAACAACTCAAGTTCAGAATATTAACACTTAAAGTTATTTACTTTATAGTAACATGATAAGTAAATACTGTTTTATAAAAAACAACTGATGCTATAATAACCTGTCAATCAACATTTTAATCTTAAATGTTTATCAATATTAATATAAAGGTTTTATTTATGTCAATGCACATTAATACACCATTTATGACTGGGGAATTAATGTTGTTTATCAATTTTAGAATTTTATTTATTTAGCTACCTTCTCAGTTCGTTAATATTATTCCAATCCTTCAGAACTTAATGACTTTTTCTTATACTATCCTGAAATTAATACAATTCAGTCTGAATGCATTGTATGTACGAGGTATGTAACCCAATTTGTGTGTAAAAATGCAGGTAGGGCTTTTGTATGAAGTCTGAACATTATGTGAGTCAAGAGCCATTAGTAAGCAGACTGAGTGCAGTTTTTATTTTAGGCTAAACATAATTTTGTGATTAACACGGCTAACCTATTGCACCGCTAAAGTTACTTCCTATATCATAATTCTTCCATATTTCTCAGTTACCCCTTCAAAATCAGCCTGTAAGTGAATGGACATCTTCATTATTCCCCCTCTTTGAACTGCCACCAAATTTAGAACAAAGAGAAAACTCTTAGACGACAAGATAGAATTACAAATACAGAGGCCAAGGTTTAGTCTACTTTCACCTAATCTCTTAAAAACATGTTTACTCAAGTGGTTTACCACCATAACTGAGAAAATACTTTGGGCTTTCAGAATTGTTTTCCTATGCAAAAATAAGATCATGTATTAAATAACATTGAAATTGAAAAATATTCTTTCTGCATGGTGATGAGATATCAGAAATTCAATAGGATGATTGGTTTTAGGTCATTTGGTCATTTATGAACACTCGATAGTAATGCATAAATTATTGTATGACAACTTAGTTAATATCCATGAAAAACAAAGTTGCACAACTAGTGAATTCAGTATTTAATTTGTCATTAGATACTTGTCGCATGATCGTCTAATTGGGCGATTATCTAAAATTACACAACTAAAACATACTCAATTTGTTTAGCTAAACGCTGAATGATTCATAAAATACTGTTACATACTCAGAAAAATTATTAACATTAAATTATTAAATTTATAAAAGAGGGGTTTTAACTGCATCACTAAATATTAATAAAAATATAAATATATCCCATTTTATTTTTAATTCTTAGTAAAATGTTTTATCAAAATTCAAAATGTATAAATTTTGTTACAGTTTCTAACAGTAGTTCATCGCAATCAGTCACTAGTTTTTATATAAGTGATATATTTTATTTATTGTTTAATTTGGTCTATTACACATATTCTATTGGTCAATATTCAGGGTATTGTGCCAAACTATTATTAGTTAAGGGTTAGTTAAGTTTGTGAATTTTTCAATTACATATAGAGCCAATAATTTCATGGAAATCGCACACACTTGTAACTTTAGACTTTCTTATTAATAAAACATGTTAAACCCTACCAAAGAAATAATGTTTATCTTAACATTAATGTTTCATCTAGTACTTCATTTTCCTGTACATTTTTTAGAAGCTGAAGTAAGCAAATAAATAAATCAGTAGATAGACAATAAGGGCGTATATGATCTGGCACACCTTTGCCAGTGGCTTGGTGTATTACCTCTATATTCACGACCATATCTTCTTTGTTTTCCTTGTCCATTTTGACAGCACTTATTAAGTCATGAAGGAGGCCAGCCAAAGAGTTCAAGATTTGATCATTGTACTCTTTGATGTTCACGTTCATGGTTGAAAGTATCGCTTTTCTCGCATATTAATTAGGGTCACATAGGATCTAGGGTAGAAAAACCTCACCGATCAAGTCTGTTATGGTCGTGAGATGCCTTACCTCAAGAAGAGGAATAGGGTTCTCACAATCACAGCCTTCGTTAAACACCTTGGACGGATTAGGTCCGTTGCCTACTCCAAGGAGGAATTTGGAGTAGTCAAGGGAGCTAGTCATTCTGTGTGGAGTCATTAGGGAGAAAACATTAAAAAGTCACCAAAGGTATGATGCTCGAAGTGAAATACAAGTGACATCACACAATGTGCGAGCTTTTTCAATAACAAGTGCTATTTATCTAAAGTCCCCTGAGCAGAGAAAGATCTTATTTCCAAATGGAACACTTGCACCATGAGATCTCAAAGAGACCGGTCTAGATCTCGAATATGAATCATGCACCACTGGAGCCTCATCAAAGACAATGAGCTTTGCTGCTCATATGAGCTATGCTCGTTGGACCCGTTGGTAACCTTCCACACCCCATGCTGTCACCAAGATCGAGAGGGAGCCGGAACATGCTGTGTGCAGTGGTACTACCAGCTAAGTTACCGGCAGCAATTTCTGGACTTGCCACGGCAAGAGCGACGTGATGACAACTTCGCATGTACGCAAGGATGACATGAATGAGCAAGGTTTTCCCATATCTTCCAGGTCCGTCAATAAAGATTATCCTGGCAATATGAGTGTCATTGGGTCTGGAGAGTAAAGCTTGCACGTAATGAAACACTTGTCTTTGGTCGTTAGATAACTTGGGCTCCCACTCTTCAACAATTGCCCTCTGAAAGCTTTTATCGAAGTTAAGCAACTCTCTACACAACTCAGTCGTGTCATCTTCTACATATGTCAGAACATGGTCAGTAAGACTTGATCCCTGTCTGCGGAGGCTGTGATCAATATCTATTAATGATAGTTTCACTGCCAATTTAGAATCTGAAGGGTTCTGTTCCAAGTGAGTTCTTGAAAGAGTTCCACAACAGTGCCTCTGGAGCTCCCGTATTACATAGCAGGACAAAGAAAGACCTGAGTCTTGGTCCAAGCATGAATTGAGAGGCTTCTAGCAGTGCGTTCATCTTGGACCAAGCCCAGCTTCCTGGCGACTTCCTAAAAAGTGCAGCAATCAGATCCGCCACAAGATAGAAGGTCAGCGTAGCCGCGATAAGAAACGGACATAAGATCAGTATTAAATTAGATTAGATACACCAGGCTGTGGTCCTGTCACCAAGCCCAGCAAGAGTGTCACAAGAGAAAAACTTCTGTCTATTAAGTTAATGCCAGAACTTAAAAACTAAAGCACGATCAATCTGCTGGGGTACAAAGAAATCTGCTGGGGTAGCTAACTTTGATCATCTTGAGTAGCTATTGATAATTGAACCACTAAGGTTTGATTAGTGATTCAACCAACAAGCGAAGTGAGTTGTCACTATATTGGTGTCTGTAAAAGGGTTTTCATTGAAGTTGATACTACTTGATAAGAATTGAAAATATTAATAAAAAACTCAGTTACTACTTTTGTTGAGCAAAATAATAATAAAGCAAACAAATTTATATCTTTGAATGAGGTATGAACTAGAACTTTTAATGTTTTTAAAACAAATATCTACAACAATTCCACAATTGTTACAGTCATAATTTTTGTATGCCGTCTTAAGAATATACTTACCATAAAATATAAAAGAACTAAATCAATAAAAATAACTTACCTCATCTAAAGACATTTTGAGTGAGGAACAAGGAAGTTTAATCTGAAAATCATAAGAAAATTTAATTTAAACAATAAATAAAGCCATAAAAATGTTATAATTTTAACAATAAACAAATTGATAAGTTTTTTCACCTCTGTCAGCATTATGTTTCAATTTATAAATAAATTGGAGTAAAGCTAAATTTGTTTTTCTCTAAAAATTTATTTCGTTTTGCTAATATTACATAACTCTTAATTAAATCCAACAACGGTGAGAAAATAATTGGGAAAATACAGAACTCAAATTGCAGAGGTAATGAATTAGCTATTTTTGTATCTCTCAAGTCATATTCAATACAAAAATGCAACATGCTCCTAACCTTGAGACAATAGAACTCACTCACATAACCTCCCTTACCAGGGATAATTTGGTATGTTCCCGCTTACTAGAAAATATTCAGATTATTCTGATTTGAGATGCTGATACAGCTTGCAAACATGTTTAATGAATATGAATGATTTGATGAGTGTGGATAATCTGAGGATTTGTGCTACTCACTGAGTTCGACTTATGCTTAGAAATTGTCATTTATTAAAAGCCTAATAGCCAGAGCAACTAATAATCCTACAGCTCAAAGTGGAATCCAAACTACTTTTTCATTTAACTAACAAACCTGATACTACATTCTCTCCCCTTGGTAACATCTAACCCTAACCATTATCCAACATGGAAACCCCAAATTTTTCTAATAGTGTCCATACTGATGGCAACATTGAGCGGACACGTGATTGGTATCAAGAGGATCAATATCATAACTTATTGACTATGATCTCCACAGTACTAAGCCATGAGTGCAGACAATAGTTGGGGTAATAGTTCTGATTCACACAAAGTGTTTCTCTGCCAGAAGCGTGTTATTAGACTGCTTGCAGACATTAGCAGGCAAGATAGCTGTAGATCATTTTTTACTAAGTTCAATGTATTGACACTAGCTAGTTTATTTATACTAAATAACCTTATCTTTGTGAAAAAGCACATTTGTTATGTAACTTTGATTTGAGCGTAATAAGATACATGATTATCTAACTAGACATTGTAACCAACTGGAAGTGTCTGCAATAAGACTGACTAATGTAATCAGTAACTCAGAGCTCTTCAAGTGAAGCTATATAATAGACTTCCTGCTCCTACTATGAATATGGAATATACTTGTTTTAAGAATACAGTTCATGATTTTTTTGGTTCAGACACCTATCTACAGACTTGATGAGTATTTAAAAAAATTTTTTTTAAATTATTTTTTTAAAACTTGACTTATTAGTTCACATGGGCCTGCAGCCCTGTGTGTGAACTTTATTCAACAAGTGAAGTACCAACCGCTGGCTCAGTGGAGATTTGAACCTTGGACCAAGCCCTCTGCAGTCTGAAGCCTTAGCCACTGAGCCACCAAGTTAGATCTTCAACGTTAGATTCAATGTAAAGATTTTGAATTTAGAATAGTCACTTAAACACCAATATAACATGACTGATAGGAATGTCTGGGATATCTCAGACATGAGATTTGCTATCTGCATGCACATGGTCCACAGTCATAATGTTTACTTTTCTTCAGTAAGTGTGAAATATGCATTGTTAAAAAAAGATTTATAATTGTTAGCATTGTTCAAGACTACCAAACTAATTTTTTTCTCGATGTTTTAGTGTCTCAGTATTTTGCATCCAAATGTAACTGGTGTAAGTTGTATTATTGTTGAAAAATACAGTTTACACCACTAACTGCAGCATTGCTAATAAACACCAAAGCTGTAGATGTTCTCACAACATTAACTGTAGCATTGCTAATAAACACCAAAGCTGTAGATGTTCTCACAACATTAACTGCAGCATTGCTAATAAACACCAAAGCTGTAGATGTTCTCACAACATTAACTGCAGCATTGATAATAAACACCAAAGCTGTAGATGTTCTCACAAAGTTTACAACATTAACTGCAGCATTGCTAATAAACACCAAAGCTGTAGATGTTCTCACAAAGTTTACACCATTAACTGCAGCATTGCTAATAAACACCAAAGCTGTAGATGTTCTCACAAAGTTTACACCATTAACTGCAGCATTGCTAATAAACACCAAAGCTGTAGATGTTCTCACAAAGTTTACAACATTAACTGCAGCATTGCTAATAAACACCAAAGCTGTAGATGTTCTCACAACATTAACTGCAGCATTGCTAATAAACACCAAAGCTGTAGATGTTCTCACAAAGTTTACAACATTAACTGCAGCATTGCTAATAAACACCAAAGCTGTAGATGTTCTCACAACATTAACTGCAGCATTGCTAATAAACACCAAAGCTGTAGATGTTCTCACAACATTAACTGCAGCATTGCTAATAAACACCAAAGCTGTAGATGTTCTCACAACATTAACTGCAGCATTGCTAATAAACACCAAAGCTGTAGATGTTCTCACAAAGTTTGCAACACTAACTGCAGCATTGCTAATAAACACCAAAGCTGTAGATGTTCTCACAAAGTTTACAACATTAACTGCAGCATTGCTAATAAACACCAAAGCTGTAGATGTTCTCACAACATTAACTGCAGCATTGCTAATAAACATCAAAGCTGTAGATGTTCTCACAACATTAACTGCAGCATTGCTAATAAACACCAAAGCTGTAGATGTTCTCACAACATTAACTGCAGCATTGCTAATAAACACCAAAGCTGTAGATGTTCTCACAGGTCTGCAATGACAAGTTACGATCAATACCACCATACATGTATGAACAGGCAGATGGGTCAATTCCACCGTATGTGTATGGGCGGGCAGATGGATCAATACTACCGGTTGCGTAAGAGGGTGAACACAACATATTGTGCTATTAACCACCTGACCACCTATACACATATGGTAGTAATGACCCACCCCCTACACATACACGTACAGTGGTATTGACTGTATGGTCCTTGTGACATGGTGATAATTGTATGGATGGGTGGAGGGGGGTTAATGACCCAGCTGACCTGCCATGCACGTATGGTGGTACTGATCCTCCCAACAACACATACATGTACAGTGGTATTGACTGTATGGTCCTTGTGACATGGTGATAATTGTATGGATGGGTGGAGGTGGGGGGTTAAATACCCAGCTGACCTGCCATGCATCTATGGTGGTACTGATCCTCCCAACAACACATACATGTACAGTGGTATTGACTGTATGGTCCTTGTGACATGGTGATAATTGTATGGATGGGTGGAGGGGGGTTAATGACCCAGCTGACCTGCCATGCACGTATGGTGGTACTGATCCTCCCAACAACACATACACGTACAGTGGTATTGACTGTATGGTCCTTGTGACATGGTGATAATTGTATGGATGGGTGGAGGTGGGGGGTTAATGACCCAGCTGACCTGCCATGCATGTATGGTGGTACTGATCCTCCCAACAACACATACATGTACAGTGGTATTGACTGTATGGTCCTTGTGACATGGTGATAATTGTATGGATGGGTGGAGGTGGGGGGTTAATGACCCAGCTGACCTGCCATGCACGTATGGTGGTACTGATCCTCCCAACAACACATACATGTACAGTGGTATTGACTGTATGGTCCTTGTGACACGGTGATAATTGTATGGATGGGTGGAGGGGGGTTAATGACCCAGCTGACCTGCCATGCACGTATGGTGGTACTGATCCTCCCAACAACACATACATGTACAGTGGTATTGACTGTATGGTCCTTGTGACATGGTGATAATTGTATGGATGGGTGGAGGTGGGGGGTTAATGACCCAGCTGACCTGCCATGCACGTATGGTGGTACTGATCCTCCCAACAACACATACATGTACAGTGGTATTGACTGTATGGTCCTTGTGACATGGTGATAATTGTATGGATGGGTGGAGGTGGGGGGTTAATGACCCAGCTGACCTGCAATGCATGTATGGTGGTACTGATCCTCCCAACAACACATACATGTACAGTGGTATTGATTGTAAGGTCCTTGTGACATGGTGATAATTGTATGGATGGGTGGAGGGGGGGGGGTTAATGACCCAGCTGACCTGCCATGCATGTATGGTGGTACTGATCCTCCCAACAACACATACACGTACAGTGGTGTTGACTGTATGGTCCTTGTGACATGGTGATAATTGTATGGATGGGTGGACGGGGGGTTAATGACCCAGCTGACCTGCCATGCATGTATGGTGGTACTGATCCTCCCAACAACACATACACGTACAGTGGTGTTGACTGTATGGTCCTTGTGACATGGTGATAATTGTATGGATGGGTGGACGGGGGGTTAATGACCCAGCTGACCTGCCATGCATGTATGGTGGTACTGATCCTCCCAACAACACATACATGTACAGTGGTATTGATTGACCTTTAAGGTGTATATTTTCATGTAACATTAATATTTTGAATACTGTGTACCCTATCTTAAGAGGTAGCGGTTTGCTAAAATACATTAGATAATGTGACATAAACAGAAACAATAACGATAATGTAGGGTAATTTACTTAATATTATAATAAAATTATAGTTTAAACATCTTGTTCCGGGTCTCCAGAATTAAATTAAATAAACAACTCCCTTGTGTTAAACTAATAATATATAGTACTCGTGTATATTTTAAAGAGACTAAACTGTTTGAGAACAGATGGATCTCACCGGTATACTGGTTGCAGTGTATGCTCTGCCTAAGAGTAGCAGTGTGGACTTTACATTAAAGACACATGTTGTTATTTATTTAGATAAACCACTGTTAATTATAATACACCCTTGCAGTACAAAACCCACTGAAAACTAGAGGGTTCCGATCGGGTAAAAACCCCTAAAGAGACTTTCACACCAATTTTCATTAAATTCATTTTACACATAACCTACGATTTGCAACTGATTCTGTGGTATGACAATTTGTTTCTATCAGAAATAAAAAATTGGTCTGTTCTTAGGATTAATTAATAACATATTTATTATTATTATTAATATCAATTTTTAAGATGCCGATTGTAGAGTTATAGGTGAATATTAGGGGTGGATGAGTTCAGATGAACGAGTTATTATCTGAGTTCAACTTAGCTCATAAAATGTTTAGGCATTTTTTAAACGTTGCTTTTTGACTTTTTTGTAATGACTTTACAGAAATTATACATCCAAAATGTGAGATAGCCACTTTTAACAAATTTAACTTAACTGTGATTTTAAATATAGGGGGAAACGGGGCACTATTGGACAACATTTTGTACTTCAGTTTCTCAATTTTTTAAAAAGTCATTAAACAACAAATTAAATTCTGCAATCTACATTTTTCAGCTGAACCATTACTATAAATTGATAATCAGTTATTCGCTGATTTTATTCATAAGCAAAATAAGGTAAAAAACATTTTTAGAAAGGTCTGTCTTTTGTCCATTTGGACAGTTTCACATTTTACCAGGAGCACAATTGAACAAAGGTAAAATAAGGTACATAAATAATAAAAATAAGTAAAAACTGGGTTATGACGAGTATAAAGCCATTCCTCCCAGCTGAACTGTTAGTATGCTGTAGCATTCAAAGTCAAAGATGTCTTTATTCATAAACATGTACAGAAGTATACATTGAATAGTGTCAATATCATTATAATTACTTAAACTAAACAAGTAATATTTCCCAGTTTTTTAATGAGGTTTGGCTGATTCCTCTTGTTATTATTTCCGGTTTTTATGAGGTATGGCTGATTCCTTGAACTTGTTGTTTGTCACATGTTTATAAACAATGTAAAAATTAAAACTGAAATTTAATCTGGTGTCAAAAATATAAATGATCGTTGTACTACAGTATTAACAAGATATTACAAGCATAAAAATATTATCTTATAATAATTAATAAAATTCATCAAGAGAGTATAGCACCATATTTGTAAGATATTTCCTTAATTTATTTTTAAAACTGGACAAAGTATTTTCAAATTTTATGTAGGCTAATTAGGTATTTTTCTCAAAAATTTGTTACCAATATATGAAGATTTTTTGGTGTAAAAGTGTAGTCTATGGTGTTTATTAACTACAAGGCTTCTATTTCTAGTATTATACCTATGGACATTAGTAATTTCATCAGAAATAATTAGGCTCTCTTTACAAAAAATTACGCACTGATATACATATAAACCGTAAACAGTTAGTATTTCCAGGCTCTTAAAATACTCCCTTGTATAATCATAATTTGTCAGTTTTGCCATTATTCTTATTGCTTTTTTTAATATAAGAATTTCATCCAGGTAGGTGATGTTAGGCTGGTCTATACATTGGTCAACTTGTTCTTTATTTTACTCTTCTTTTTCTAATATTATTTTAAATCTATAGTGCATTGTGGATTTTTTTAAGCAATCGGCTATTACATTCTCTCTTTTAGATTGATAATTGCCATTTATGTATTCATTCAATGCTAATGCTATGGTTTATTCAGATATATCAGCTCTGTCTGTCTTTATAATGTTTTTCCAGACCATTTTTAGCTTATAACACACATATGTAGTAATGACACAAACTAAAAAAGATAATGCCCCTGAGTTGTATCCAAAATTGTCCCAGGTGTAGTTCAGAGACAAAGTTTAGGTCTGTGAGTTTAATAAATACATAGTCTTGAGATTAATCCACACGCTACATGGCTAGACGGATTAAGATTTTTTTTTAATTACATCAATAATTCTAATACTAACAGTCATAGAAAACAAGAAGAAACTCCAATTTTGTCTTCATTTTAGGTCTAAATTTAAAAAATCACTTATCTATAACTAAACTTCACAAAGTTAAAAAGGTTGCCAGGTGTACCTACTTCAAGGCAGGAAAATTGAAGAGAAAATATAATTCCTTCAAAGTTAAAAAGCCTTTGTCCAATTGTGCCCTGGTCTCCCCTATAAGTTTTTATATATTGTAACTAGAATATTATGCACTAGAATAATTAAAAGAACGCTGTAGATGTTTAACCCTCGACATGGCAAAGAATACCAATGGTATCGTTTTAAAGTGTTTCTTCTGTGGCAAACGATAATATTGGCATAGAATTTACAATCCCATTTTTAGTGGCTATTTAGTAACACAAATAACATTCAAAACCTATCATATTATATACCATTCAACGCTGAATATTCTCAAGAGTAAAATAATATATTTTTATAAAAATACTCCATACGGAAACTTTGCAAAAAAAGAAATAAGACTAAGTATAAAACTTGTATGTAAGTACTAAACAAATTTTTCCACGCCCGAGCATTTATGGCAAAATAACAAACTTTTCCCCTAATACAAGGTAATTTTTATGCAGGAAAGAAGAGAGCTACATCTCTTAACTGGGAATTTCCTCGGCAACAAAGCACAACTTTTGTATTCTTCCTAAATGGTCAATATCAATGTAACTAGAATCTACATTTTCCAGTGACAACCACGTCAAGGTTTTATCTACAATATTTACAAGATGACCAGACATTTCGCCCATACTGTGATGTGGCATCCTCAGTGGTTTCTCTGAGACGTCTAGTCATCTTGTAAATATTGTAGATAGTACCTTGACGCGGATGTCACCAGAAAATGTAGATTCTAGTTATGACACCGGCCGCTTAAGCCTAAGTTCTAATATCAATGTAAATCAAACTTTATTTCAATCAATGTTTTTTTAATTTTCTATATTGGCAAACAATACCAAATTGGTATCAAATTGTTTTCGATCTCTTACTAAGTAACAGTATGTTTTCTAAAGTCGAATGTTATATGTTTTGTTTTGTTATGAAGTTGCCAAAATTAAATAAATATTTAGGGTGCCTATTTAAATAAATGTTTAGGAAATTTTAAGGGCCATTTAACAGCATTTGCGGATGACACTACCATTTTATATACTTATAATAACAAAAATGCAATCAGAGATTCTATTAACGAGGATTTACATAATCTCACATTCTGGCTTTAGAAAAATAAAATGTTTTTAAATGCAGAAAAAACAAAATATATAATATTTGATTTAAAAAACAGAACTGCTTTATTCATCCAATTAAATATCACAAAAATCAGTGCAATTCAGTTTTGAACTGTGACTGTACAGAAATAACACAGGTAGATGAATATAAATATCTTGGACTTATAGTTCAGAGTCAAATTTCATGGGAAAGCCACATAAATAAATTAAATCAAAGTTTATTGGGTTTTCTGACAAAGTTTTACTTTTTAAAACAATTAATTGTGCCCCCAGAAAGTTCAATAAATGTATCCTATTCATTAGTTTGTTCTAAATTAACTTATGCTTTATGTTGTTGTGGTGGTACACATTAGTTGCTTGAAACCATTAATAACATTGGAAAAACACTATGTCCGAATCATGTTTGGTAAACCAAAGGATTCTCATTCTTTTCCATTATTTAAAAAAATTAACCTACAACCTTCAAGGCATTTTTATGTATTTAAAGTATATTTATTATAATAGATGTAATGCATTTGATAAAGTACATATTCCAGAAACTAGAAATAAGTGTTGTATTAGAAGCGCCTTATACAAAAAAATAAATTTGTAATAAATTTATATATATTTTGTCTCCTAGATTTTATAATTATTTACCAGCTGAACTAAATCAGTTGCAAAATAAAAATGTTTTTCTAAGATTTGGCTAATCGACTTGATATTGAGTATATGTTCCATCCATTGTAAAGTAGGTAGTAAGAATGTAATTTTTTTTGTTTTGTTAAAGTTTATCAGGTTTTTTGTTATAAATAAAATGTAAATTCTTGCTGCATAGACATACTTAACAAATTCTAGCCTATATTGTAGGCGATGAGAGCAATTCGGTTAATAAATTGGATAAATGTTTATAATAAGCTAACTAGTAATTTTTGTATATATTTTTTGTAATTTTCTAGTCACTGCTCACAGTTATTGTGGTGAGTAGGTGATTCAAAAAAAAAAAAAAAAAAAAAAAAAAAAAAAAACATTTGTAAATATAACTTTTATTGTTCATATTATGGAACTAAAGATATTATTATTATTTATAGCTTGAATTTAGTTATTTCAGCTAAGATAAAAGACAAAAGTTTCATTGCTCGCCAGGCTGATTGGTCATCTTAGTTAATTTCGTTGGCCACTACGCTCTGCGTACGAGTTTTACAATTAGTACCAGGGGACTGAGCTCCGATCAATTGAATTTTGCAAACTAAAGAGGCAGCATCCATATCTCCCAGGGGATCCTGATGATCATTTTTTGTTGCTCTACCTTGTAGGTTATTAATAAAATTTCATTTTGGAGGTCTTCTGCATTTATCTTTAGCCTCTTTGTGGAGCTCGGCCTGCGGCCTGACCGAGGCACTCTGCTACAATCCCATTTGTGAATCTCGGCATGTCGTCTCGTGAGGAAGATTGGTCTACGGCCACACCAGGATTCTTAAGAAGTATGACCATGAATTTTTGTTTTTTGGACAGTGGAGCTCATAAACATAGTCTTTTCTAAAATCTGATGGAATATTAGTAAGAGAAAAATACATTTAATTTGATGCCCCACTTGGGTGTATTAGTTATTACTTCATTTTGGGTTTTTGTTAACCTTATTCTACAAAATACTAAATATGTAATATTAGTCTGCTAAATAACTATAGAAACACAGAAAAACTACAGTAGCTAGAAAAGAAGATGGTAGGTATCACACGCATCTCCCATGACTTCACATGTGCTAAATGGCAAAAATGAACAGAAAAATACTGTTTTAATTCCCGTAATTACAATTACCAGCTGATAAGTGATGTATAACTTGCTTACTATTTAGCTAAATGCTTCTATGCAATTCATATAGATTTAGTTATCAGTATTTAATAGAATAAACAAATCAGCTGATTTAGCCCATGTGATGTCACATCCTACTGCGCAGCCTCGTCGAGATACACGGGAAGTCAGGAGCCTCTTGGGCAGAAATAAGAATTTTCCCAGGATTGAAACTGGTGCCAATCGATTTCTCGTGGTCAAAAACCCCTATATAAATTTAAAAATCCTTGGAACTAAAAAAAGTTCATCTGGACGTGGCTTGTTCTAGATAATAAGAATTGTTAGTGTTTTTTTTATTTTATTATAATTACTTTTACTCGTGAGAGGTGGTATATTTGTCCAATCTATCACCCATTTCAGTCCTCTCCAACAAAGAAGGCGCAAAGGGGCATGTGACAAATGCAAGCAACTCCAATGAGTAAATCTTAGAAGCTGTTTGCAATATCTTGTTCTTTTCATGTTTCATTTTATGATACAGACGTGTTTATATTCATTTACAGTCATATTTTTACTCACAGACTTAGTTTTTAGATCACTGGAACATAGTTGTTCAACTCTTTACACAAAATGTATCTCAAATTTCAATTATGTATTTCTTTTAGTATAATAAAATGCTTATCTCCATTATATCTAAATAAAATTGTATTTTCTGAAAGGTCATTTTATACTGTACAAAATAAACTAGCTTTTAAGAAATAATGTATAGTTTTTAATTGTTTTGGCTATAATTTGCATATAACCATAATTTAAAAAATTACAATCTTTTGAAAATTGAAAATATATATATAGGCCTACAATTTGGACCAAACTTTTACTATATCTTGAAAAAACCTTTTTTTAGATATATATTTTGATCTCGCCAGTAAACATTTAAAAAAATTGTATTATCACGTTTACTTTTGAATTTTATATCTCAAGATTTACAAACATTAAAAGTTAAAAAAAGTTAGTTCTTCTTATTTTACCAGGCGAAGTTAGGGCTAAGAAGCCCTCTCTAACACTTAACCAGGGGACAAACGGCTTTATGTGACTTCCAAACCACAGGAGCGGCAGGGCAAAAACTGTTAGTGGTCATTTCGGGAATCAAACTCAGACCAATGGCGTGGCAAGCCAACGCCTTAGCCCCTTAGCTACGGCCGCTCCATTCACATTTTACTTACAACAAACCTATACACATATCTTTACTATCTAAAACAAGCCACGTCCAGATGAACTTTTTTGGCTCCAAGGATTTTTAAATTTATATTTTAAATTTATTTCTGCCCCACAGGCTCCTAGACTTCCCGTGTATCACGACAAGGCTGTGCAGTAGACTGTGACATCACATGGGCGAAATCAGCTGATTTGTTTATTCTATTAAATACTGATAACTAAATCCATATGAATTACATAGAAGTATTCAGCTAAATAGTAACCAAGTTATATATCACTTATCAGATGGTAATTGTATTTATAACAGTATTTTTGTGTTCATTTTTGCCATTTAGCACATGTGACATCATGGGAGATGCGTCTTCGTACTTGCTAGTACTATGAAGAGAAGAAGCAGAGTCTTCTTTTCTAGGTAACGCAGTTTTTGTATGTGTTGCTATAGTTACTTAGCAGCATAATGTTATCAATTTTGCATTTTGTACTATATGGTTAAAAGAACACAAAATTTGGTAATGTTAAACTTATACAACCAAGTGTAGTATCAAATTAAATGTATTCTTCTCTTACTTACTAATATTCCATAAGATTTTAGAAAAGCCTATGTTTATGAGCTCCAATGTCCCAAAAACGAAAATTCATGGCCATACTGCTTAAGAATCCTGGCAAGGCCTTACGCCGATCTTCCTCACGAGGTGACATGCCGAGAACAACAAATGGGACTGTAGCAGAGTGCCTCAGTAAGGCCGAAATTTCCCCCACGAGGCCAAGCCAGAGTTCCACAAAGAGACTAAAGGTAAACGCAGACATCCGAAACGAAAGAACAAACGATCCTCAGGATCCTCTGAGAGATATGGATGCTACCTCTACACTTTGCAAATTCAACTGAGTAAGGCTCAGTCTCCTGCTACTATATATAAAACATTACAAAGCATGCACAAATGTTACCTAGCTATTTCTGAACAAAACTATATAAAACATGGTACTCTAAAGTTTAATGCAAAAAAAGTATTTTGTACAAGTATAAAGCTCAAAACAGTAAAAATTGGCCTGTCGCTGTAGAGTTTTATAGCTACCATGTCTAGGGTTAATAAATTTTTCAAAGTATACTTGCAACACAGTGAAAAATGACCACCCACTACAAAAATTGTAACCGCCACTTCTAAGATTAAAAATGTCTGTAGATACATAGAAAACCACTTGGAATGAGAAAATACAATAGCCAATGGTTAGTGCAAGATACTACTTTTTTACTGCTGTATATGCTTGATGGAATTTGTCAGGTTGTACATTGAAAGTCATATTTTAATAAAATTCCACAAATTTAATTTTAATCAAAAGCGCTTTTGCTGGTTAAGGCATCTTAATTATTTGATGTTATTAACCCTTTGGCTGTCCTACAACGATATATCATTGTTATTATTTTTACCAGTAACTGCTTCAAACGATATATTGTTGCACAGATTTTTACTCAAAACTGTTTTGCAACGATAAATCGTTGTTACGTAATTCGTAGCGCTGTTATTTTTTGGGTTATCCTTGTGAAATTGGCTTTAATATTAACACAGATAGATATAATTTCATTTCATATTAGTTTCAATTACAAATTATGTATGTTATCTTATACTATAAGTCTTTGGAAACTGTCAATCTCATCAGCTGACCGCCGTTGTGTCTGACGTCTAGCGCGCAATTGTCAAGCGACTACAATCCTCACCGTGGTGTGTTTAGTATTTGATATGAGGTTATTTGTGTGAGTTGTTTATTGTTTTGTTCAACATGAGTAGACATAAATCACCAGTTAGTGAGAAGATCATGCACAGCGTGTGTTAGATGTGGACTTAAGGTGCACCCAGAGTGCCTCATCCGCCATACTCACCAGTGAATTTGTGTAAAATCACTTGTGTATACAATGTAAATATTTTTTATTGTTCTTTTTATTCTTAACAAACGATTATTTTGAATGTCCTATGAACCCAATAGTAAGTAATGTTTATATAAACTGTATATTGTGCATAAACAAGGATATAAATTGGATCACAAAAACCAGGAAAGTTTTTGTTATATTTATCATGATAAATTTTGTAAATTGTTTGCAATACTCTTGAAATTTTCAGGATTTCTTTTTCAAAACCTATGGGTTTGGGAAATAATATAGAGAATGGTTTTAGTATTTATATAAAATGATTTTAGTCTACAAATAAAAATTTTATGAAAAACAATTCTTTTTAAATTTTGGTAGTAAAAACAATTTTTATAGGGTTCTAGGGAATATTTCCATTCTGGATTATACATAACTAGTTTAATTTGCTAATAAATATAAAAAAATCATTCAAAAGTATTAAAAATTAAATAAACTACTTAGATTTCTATAAATTTAGGCTATACAAAAACAAGGATTTCAGCCCGCAGACAAAAATATTTTTCACCCTGGCAGCCAAAGGGTTAAACAAATACTTTAAATGCACAATATACTACTATTTCATAACAATCAAAGGCCCTGAAATTTAATTGATTTTATGTGCTAGGAAAAAATAGTTTTGTACGATATAGGCCTATCAAAAGTAATTAATTAAACAAACATTACAGAAGTAAATCACATTGTGCTTTAATACTTTTTACTAGTGGAATATCATTAGGATAAAGTTGTGTCCCGATGTTATCGACAGTAATTTGGTCACTTTACAAGAATGTTTCATAGAAGTTCATTATAGAACAATAATTATTTATCTGACTTAATAATGCCCTAAATAATATATTAGCACCCTTTCTATTTTCTGCAGTACAAGTACTAACAAAATCCAAAAGTTATGCCTAATTAATTAAATACTTACGTACAGTACTAGGGTCTACTTCAATCTAACTATTGATAACAGTGCTAACTTTAACTAAAGAAATAAAAAACACTACGAGTCCTGACTTTTGGAATTAGCAGAATGACTATGCAGGCAGCGTTAGCTTGGAACTGACGAATTGAATGCCTGAACAACTAGGCTACAACAATTAAAAAAAACCGTACGTCACGTCAACCAAGGACTAGGAGTGACAGCGTAGCGAGAGTGGGGAAAGATGAAAGGAAACGAGTGGAGGAATCGGATAAGAAGATTTATGATGAAGGTCACGATTTTAAGAGAAAGCGCAATTAGGCAGGTGCAGGTAAGCAAAAAATCAAAGCAGACGAGTTAAGGCTTTTCAGTTTTCAGGGCCAAACCGGAGAAAACAAACAAAAACACTTAACAGGTGAATTGAGCATTGGGAAATGTCAATTCAATTCTTTATTAAAAACGGGTCATACGTGGTCGAAGGTCGAACATGGTTTACATACACAAAGTTCGTCATTTTGCACTTGAGCAACGATGAATCAAGTTTGTTATTAACGAACTTTGAATTCCATCTGGTTGGAAAACAATTGTTCGGTTCATTTATTTATTTAATTGCTCAACGGTATCACCATGAGTGTGTTTTACATAAACAGAATATCTTAGTATATATATATATATATATATATATATATATATATATATATATATATATATATATATATATATATATATAATAGTTTACACAAACATAAGTCCATCAACAAGTAATCATAACACTAACAAATAGATTATTAGTTTGTGTTTGTAAAGTCCAGTATGTTATGTACTGTCTTGTGTGTAATTGTGTACATGAGGTTGTGCAAGGAAACATAATGGATTAATTTGTTAATAGGTGGAGAATTTTTGTTTTGAATGTAAGCGTCGATATTCCAAAGAAGTCAAACTCAGAAGCTTCTCCTCCAGTCCTTAGAAGTCTTGGCATACCATGATTCAGAGAGTCAGAGTAATTTGTTGGCTGATATCTTCTTACTAAGATCGATTTGGAACGAGTGCCTATAGGAACAGTGAAGTCTACATCACACAGCAGAGCTGGGAAATCTAGATAGCCATTGACCAGTTTGTACAGGAATATCAAATCCAGATATTTACGTCTTATTTCAAGTTTTTGAAGCCCAAACTGATCCTCCACTATTGATCCAGATACCCATATCCCAGTTTCAGCCCAAGCAATCTGATGAATCGAGTGTAATCTACTCAATAGATCAATATGTCCAACTTGATAAGGCGACCATGCCACCGAACAATACTCCAGTAAAGGGCGTATTACTGTCTTGTAAATGGTTACCAGGGTCAGAGGAGACTTGAAGTCCTTTGTTAGACGGAAAACATATCCCATAGTAGAAAAAGCCTTAGCTGTAATATGGGCCAGATGTTCGTATGCGTTTAGAGTAGGAGTCAAGATCACACCAAGATCTTTTATTTTGTCTTTAGTACTTAACCTTGAACCACCTATGTTGTAATCGAAAGCCAGACGTTGATTACCACGTAAGAATGACATAGTAAAGCACTTGGAGTATGGGGTGGTGAGACTCTGCATACACAGTACTTGTTTAGACTCCAGAAAAAAGCTATCAGGATAATTTTTTCTTTGGACAGAAACAAATCTTGCAAAAATACCTTCCAGTCCTCTAAATTACTGACATTCCCATCGATATACATTCTTGAAACCTTGTGTTTTGTAAAAAAGAATCTTTCTAAATTATCAACTCCTGTTAACCACCGATTTCAATTCAGACACAATAATAACCTTCAAATTCCTACTCACTCTACTTCATTTTTCAAAAAACATCTTTTTTATAATGGCATAATTTTATACAATAAACTCCCTGATGACTTTAAGCTGGAAACAAACCTTTTAAAATTTAGAAAAAGGTTAAAGGTAACTCTGCAGGAGGGATGCTACTACAGCGTCCGGGAGTTTTTGGCTGGCGGACTGTAACTTAATTTAAACTTAAGTTAAATAGTTTACTAAAGTTATTGAAATCAAGTTAGTGAGCTTGAGCCTAGTAAATTGTTGCTTAATTTCATTAATATAAGTTTATTTTAGTTAGTGTTTGTTATTTCGATATATTGACATAGCACATTTGACCTAGCCAATGCAATGTATTTTTGTTATTTGTGGCCTAATAAATGACTATTGAGTCATTTAGCTCCATTACTAAGTGCAGAGATAGCTTCGTGCACCACGTCACGATGTTATCTAGAGTATTTTGAAGTGTCATTTGGTCTAGAGGCGAATCTATTTTTCGGAAAATCTTGACATCATCAGCGAATAATAGGAAGTTTGAGTTCAGAGCTTTGGTAATATCATTTATAAATAGTATGAAGTGTTGGGCCCAGATGCGAACCCTGTGGCACCCCGGAAAGTACAGAGAAAGGCATTGAATACGATCCATCACATTGAATAGATCGGTTCGCGAAAAACTAAACAACGTTCACCCGTGTGTGAAGAGTGGCGATCCTCGTTCACCATTTCGTTAGCTATCATAGAGTAAGTAGTGTTTGTGTTTTGATTCTAGAGTCAAACTGTCCGAAAAGTGCTAACGTTTTGGATCCTACGTTTATCAGTTGTATCATCCAGATACGTTTAGGAGAATCCGTAATCATGGAATATCGAAAGTAAAGTGATAAGTATGGAGATAGCAACAAGCGTAATAAGGTATTAATTAATCCTTTGCTCTTGACTCAAGAAACTATTCCTAATGCAAAAATAAAGTTCCTCAAAGATATAATTGAGAATTTTCTAGAACCCATGTTTTCGCTCCACAAAAACGCCCCAAAACATGGGTTTCTATTTCAATGATTCGGTCCTAATTATTGATCGTATCGCTACACTTGAAGTGTCATTGGATAAGGGAAGAACAGTTCTAGCATTGATTTTATACACAAATAGATTTCCCATCCAATGTTAAATTTTGAGTCTCAAAATATCAGCTGTTTTTGTGGTTCATTGTGGAGCGCTAGTGTAGCTCCATGTAAATGTAATGCAGTTTAAAACAGCTGTGGTTGTGGGCCACAGTAACTAACAAAATTACTGCTACAAATATTCCTATTAGATGGTTTATCTATTGTAGGTGTATATAATCAAGGGTTCTAGTGTACCATAACCTGTGTTTTTTTTTTGGAAATTATATGAATTTTTTAGTTATTGGCCAGTGAAGAAAGCAAAACTTCAAATGTTATGATTGACTATTTTAAATTAAAAGCTCAGAAAAGCAAGGTCCACTATATTAGTAAACAAATAGCCTCACTATACCTCATTCTAATAATAAACACGAACCGTACAGTTGAAATAGAGAAGCATGTTTTAGCCATTAACGGCTGATTCGTGGGAACCAAGTGGTCATGCTATGAACTATTTTCTCCAACTTACTATCTTCGTAACTTATTTAGACTCCTCTATGTTTAAAGACCACCCTAAAAACATACTGATTATAGAACTGAATCTCTTTATAACCAAACCAAAACCACCTTCCGGCTTCCACTGCTTATGAGCACTGGTCATGTCTTACTTCTCGTTCTGCTGGCAAACATTTCTGTCACATATTACCACATATCGCATTCTATTTCATTTTCCAATGTTTATTCTCAGTTAATTTAGTAAATTTAAACTAATGAAACTAGCTGAGTTCTAAAGGACAATTTCAGAATACATAACTTTACCTTCTTCTTAGATAACCTAAATTCCAACCGAATTTTATACAATATAACTTTTATAGTGTGTACTGTATTTGTTGTAAAAAGGAAGTAACATAAAATTTAAAATCCACATTAAGCTCAGTGTTTAAAATATGAGCTGAATCGTTGTGAGAAATGAATTAAGTTTGATATACGAATCATTTCACATATCATATTGGGCTACATTTTTATAATATATTGAAGAACTGAACGTAATTGCAGGCGAAAATAATATTTATCAAGAACTACAAATAAATGAAATTTAAAAAAGTACCAATGTCTATATTGTCTGCATGGGCGGAGTTAGACATTGTATGTTGGGGGGGGGGGCACAAGTAACAAGTTTACCATGCATTAAATTTCCTGTATCCTACTTTTTCCAGGGGGTCTGGGGGACATTTTTAAAAATTGCAGCTTAAAAACATGACATTTAAGTACCTTTTTTAAATGAAAAATACTTTAACTCAGAACATGAAATTGATGTTTATTTTTATCAAACATACACATAACATTGGTTGTATAGCAATATAAACCAGGTATATACATATTTACTTTCTACAATAGAACGGTCTCATATTGTCAAGCAATGTAACCCTTATATTAACACATTAGCACTACCGTCAACTGGGGTGGCTTTAGCCCTTAAGGGTGACTTTGGCCCAAAGAGAAAAAAAACTTTCAATCCTACACTGTTCATTTCATTTTCCACCAAATTCGATGTTATGGTGCTCATTTTGCTGCTTACTCTATGTTCTTTCTAGTCTATGCAACTATAGTATATACTCTATGGCCTGACAGTTGGCAATGTTGTCAACACAGCTGTCTGCAATTTTGGTGAAAGGTTATACCGGTTCAACTTCTGATGGTCACAGTTGTGCATTTATAGCTTTATTATAGGTAAGTGTCACAAATTATTCTTTATATATCTGCTAAACATCATATTTATGTGATTTAAATGTTTTCCTTATGATTTAATTTTTATCAGCAAAAATATGTGTTGGGGTGACTTTAGCCCAACTTTTGGGGTGTCTTTAGCCCACATATTTCTAGGTTAGAAAATAGTGTTTTTAAGATGCTGTCATCTAAATGTTTGTATTTCCAATGTATTTAGGTCCCAAAACACTTTTATTAACTTTAACAAATCAATCTAATGCATAGGTACCATCTTTTTTGTTTTAGGCCCTGTTAACCATGCCTAGAAAATACAAAAGGACTCTCGGGTCTAGGCCTTATGCGAACTACTCTTCAGAGACGTTGGAGGAATGTTTAACAGCAATTCGTTCCAAGGAGATAACCCAGCGTGCTGCTGAAGAGAAGTATGGGATTCCTCGAGCAACAATTAAAAACAAGCTAGCTGGTAAACATTCAAAACCAAAAGGAGGTACAACGACTTTCACAGCAGAAGAGGAGCGAATTTTTGAAGAACACCTTGTGCGGTTAAGTGACTTTGGATTTCCCGTGAGTGAACTTGACTTTCGTTTTACTGTTAAAGCCTACCTTGATAAAAAAGGAACTAAAATTGGAAAATTTAAAGATAACTTGCCAGGCTATGACTGGGCTAAGGGATTTTTGAATCGGCACCCTCTTCTGTCAACCAGATTCAGCAAAAATATTAAAAAGGTTAGAGCTCAGGTTAACGCAGAAGTTATTGATTGTTACATGGAAAATTTGGCTAAAGAACTTGATAATGTGCTGCCGAGTCATATTTTTAATTATGACGAAACAAATCTGACAGATGATCCCGGAAGTAAACGGGTCATTTGCAAACGGGGCACAAAGTATGTTGAGAATATTTGCAATTTTTCCAAAAGTTCTACCTCAGTAATGTTTTGCGGCAATGCCGAAGGCAAATGTTTACCCCCATATGTTGTGTTCAAAGCTGAACATTTGTGGTCTACTTGGACCGAAAATGGTCCACAAAACTGCCGTTACAACCGGACAAAGAGCGGTTGGTTTGACTGCAATACATTTGAAGATTGGTTTGAATCGCTATTTCTACCATCTGTCAAAAATCTAGCTGGGCCTAAGGTAATGATTGGTGATAATCTATCTTCCCACATTAGCATTAGAGTTTTGGAACTGTGCGAAAACCATAATATTAGGTTTGTTTGCTTACCGCCTAATACAACTCATTTAAGCCTTTAGACGTGGCTTTCTTTTCGCCGATGAAAAGAATTTGGCGATCCATACTACGTAAATGGAAAGAGTCTAAATCGAGTGCCAAGTTTCAGACTGTCCCTCAAGACATTTTTCCAGGACTGCTAAATGAGCTTATGAATGGCCTAAAGGGAAACCAAGCTGCAAATCTTATCTCTGGTTTTGCTAAATGTGGTATTTTTCCACTAAACAAACAGATGCTACTCGATCGTCTCCCTAAGAAATTGACCGAGGATGATGTTGGATATGTCGGAGAGGCGTTTTTGGAGCAACTAGAGAAAAACCGAAGTGACTATGTTAACCTTTCCAATTCGGCAAGAAAAAAGCGGAAAAAGGTAGAAGTTCCTGCTGGAAAGAGCATTTCTGTTCAAGATGTCTTGACTGCTGAAAGTGAACAAGTTTCTCCTGTTGGAAAGCAAAAATCTATCCCAAAAAAGAAGAAGCGGAAGAGTCCTACTCCAAGTTCCTCGTCCGAAGATGAACCACAGATACTGTTGGAGTCAGATGGAGAGTCTGAAACATTCTCTGATTGTGAATTAGGCATAGACAGTGGTTCTCCAATGACTACCGGTACAAAAAGTAGGCCTACAAGTACTCGGGTTGAACCACGTGCAAGTGTCAAAAAATCGCACGTACCGGTAACCTTTGACGACTGTGAGATTGACAATTTTGTGATTGTTCTGTATAATGGTCAAAAATACCCAGGGAAAATAACCAGTTTGTCAAAAGAGAATGTAACTGTTGAGTGCATGCAGCAAGGTTTGAAGTGCTGGAGGTGGCCAGAGCGGGTCGACAGTCATGAATATCAATGGGACATTCTGTGCAAAATCAACCCACCAAAAGTGCTAAAGAGGAACCAATTTTTGGTTCCTGAACTACAAGTTTTCATTTAAGTTTTCTCAGTAGGCCCTATATTATTATTATTATTTAACTTAGTCCCCTAGTTTTTACATTGTGAAAAAGTCACTAGGCTTACGTTAGTTTACTTATTAAAATTAATTGTTATTAATTGTGCCAATATTTGTCTACCATCCTAAACCCCATTTTATATACAGTATGAACTATATTGAAAGTAAAATATGTGTAGGTTTAGCCCAAGTCATCAAAGACATGGTTTTTATATGGTATTTAACATTTGGGCTAAAGTGACCCCAAGTCAGTGTCAGCTTTAGCCCAAATTTAAATATTAAATAAAAATTCCTAATTGAGGTTAACACTATTGTTTCTTATTTTAAAATGTTCAATGGTTCATGTACAAAGTAAAACTAATACTGGTTTAATGGTTTTTTAAATAGTTACATATATATGGAACAAAATTCAGCAAAAAACTTGAAATTTGGGCCAAAGTGACCCCGGTTGACGGTACAATATTAGTACTCCTTTATTAATAATTAAATAAGAGGCAATTTTCTATTACCTTTTTTTTTTCATATTTATCCGTTAGTTTATCCAAGTTGAGGCTTTTTACTAAATCAGATTCTGAATAAATGACAGCCAAATTGGAGGAACGTTCTTGGCCCATGGATGACCTAAGCCATTGATTAATTCTTCTCATTGTCGAGAACGATCGTTCACAAGTAGCACTATTAGATGGAAGAGTAAGACAAATCTTAAAAAGCAGTTTGAAATTAGGATAAATATCATCTTAAATTTAAACCAGTTCTTTTAATATTTTAACCAACTCTTTAAACGGTATTTCTTACGGGTTGATACCATCTGACTCGAGAACGCACCGCACCGTAGGATGCTCGTTTCTGATATGATCATAGTTTGGTTCAATCCGGGCACTGGATATTTCTGTATAAACGATTCAGATTTCTCTACATTGAGACAAAGGAACTCGTTCACTCGCATTTGCTACTTCCATTGCTTCACTGGCAAACCTTCTTTTGAGTTCACTGATCAAAATATCAAGTATTGGGTAATAAAGATCACAACGGTACTGTACCTTGCTGTTCACTTCACTGTTATCACTCAAACTCTCTGTATCGACTCCTCTTGACTGTCCAACAGTATACATGAAAAAATATTCATTAAGAGTTTTTGAAATAACTCATCGACGTTTGGGCGCAATATGTGAACTTGAAGTCGAATGACTTTCTTTTTCCAAGGAACGAGTTGTTGTGGTAGTGATGCAAATACTTTCAGGGAATAAATGTAGTTCGTGAATCCTTGAAAACTCCATTACTTCATTCCACTTTTTCTCCCAGGCGTTTTCACTTCTTTTTGACTCGAACTTCAAAATAATTGCTCCTGCTGCTTTCGCACATCTTGATATGCAAGAGTCCTCCTTCTGAAGCGCTTTGCTGAAAATATTTATCAGTTAAACACTCCAATAAAAATATTAAACATACTAAAAAGTCCATGGATGTAATTGAAGCCAGTAATCCTTTGGCCTGAGGAGACTTCGAATTCCTTAGATCATTAGCAATCTTTTTGAGGACGGCACGAATTGCATCAACATTTCTGTTAACAGATTGTACAGCAGTAGCCTTACACGACCACCTAGCGTCACTTAATTTGTGGATCTCATGTGGGCCTGGGACTTTGATCTGTAGCTCCTCTTGCAGTACTTTGTATTCCGCATGCATATCAGGGTTAGAAAAAACTCTTATAGTGACTGCATCACATTAAAGAAGAAACAACTGTAGTTATTGCGTTCACAAGAGTTTATAAGAACCAAATTAACCTTATGTGCTAAACAGTGCACATACATGGCGAGAGAATGGGTATCCCTAATGATTTTCTGTAGCCCATTCTTTACTCCGGACATTACACTCGCGCCATCATGTGATTGACCTATTAAAGTAACAGTTATACCTACTTCCTTAAGGTAGTTCAAAATAATGTTTGCTAAGGACTCAGCACTACGATCTAGAGAAACATCCTTCACTGTTAGCAATCTTTCTTTAATTTCTGATTCAAACAAATATCTTATACAAATACACAATTGTTGAACTCTGTGTTACTTTGCTTCATCGACCATTAAGGCATAAAATCCAGATTCGTTTATTTCATTCACTATTGTACTTAACACCTCTTCAGTAACAATTTAGAAAATTCCGTTTTGAAAGTCATGACTTGTTAAATTGAAATATCGTTCATATTTTCCTTTGAATTTAGCATCATATTTTGAGTATAATTCACATAACTCTTAATAATTTCCCTTGTTGGCTGACGTTTCTTTTTCATCGTGTCCCCGAAAAAGCATTCCTTGTTTGGCCAAAAATAACAAAAGGTCCAAAATTTGCTTAAAATATTCACGATTTTCAGAAATAAGCTCTTTATGAGATAATGATATTTCCGAAGCAATTGTATCCTTTGGCTTTCTATAGTTATGCCACTTCGCCATAGAAAATAAGTGACTTTCACAAGACGAATGCTTTTCTAATTTTCCCCCTATCTTCTTCCAGTTACTTATGCCTTTTTCAGTTACAGATACTTCTTTATTGTTAGAAGAAAATATCCTGCAAGCGTAACAGAATACAGCATCTTTCTTTATACTGTATTCTAGCCATTCAAATTTCTTAAAATACAATGGTGTAAATGCTCGTTTTGAATTTTTAATGTCTGAAAGTGGATATGTAGTCAAAATTGGGCGCGATGGACCCGTCTCTATATTACCAAGGTCCAATTTTTTTTAGTAGGCTCCTTCATCATAAGAAGAAGTAACTGAATCAGTTTGTTTACTTACGTCATGGCAAGACTTTGAACAGCCTGGGGAACCTTTTATTAAACACTCAGATTCCGCTTCTTCATCGGTCTTAGACACGGTCACTGGTTCTTTTATTTAAAAAAAAGTTGTAATGTCTGTCTAAGGTTGGGGGGGGCATTGCCCCCCCCCATAACTCCGCCCATGATTTTCTGTCTATTCCAACGTTGGTCGTCCGTGCAAAGGTGACCTTGCGCATCCGTATGTGAGAGGCGTAGTTCGAAATAATACCGACACAGTTATTTTTAGGATTTGCCTAGTTACCACTGTTATTTGGTACGATTGAATATGACTATAGGTCTCAGAAGGTCGAGGAGGTTTGGTCGGTAACTATCTCAGAATTTTGGGAATATTGACATCTTCAAATAAAGCAATGGTCTTTTCAATTAGTTAAATATTTATTGCAATTTATGATTTTCAATTGCTTTGTATTTTTTATTACAGAAAATATAAAAGTAATTTTTGATTCATACTTTAGTGTTTTGTAGTTATTTCGTGTTTCATAATACAATTTATAAAACTGTCTTGTGAGGAACAACAAATATCTTGTTAGTGAAAGCCTATATACAGTATGTGAGTTTACAGTTACGTACATAATTAATTTTTGTATGTTTGATATTTATAGTAAGTATTTGATATGTGTTATAATGTAATTTATATAGCCTACAGTCAATATTAATGATAATATCGTTGTTTTTATATTTGTTTCAGAGAAATGATAATACTTATCCTCATAAGGTATGTGATACTTGAAGCTGTTTTTTGTCAACACAACTACTCCCTTATTTCTTGACCAATTTAACCCTTTGCACTCTCATATCCAGGATATGATGTTTTCCAACAACCACTCTGGTTAAAAGTGTCGATTGCCTGTCTGCCAGCTCTCATATCCAGCATTACTGAATAATAAATTTTTATTCCCAAAAATTGTTACAATAATATTACAATTATCAGTACAGGAATAACTAGCCATCATATCCAGTAAAGGCATAGACCTTCTATTATACCGGATAGCTAGCACAGGTTGTATTGTACGTTCCTTATCTAAAACCAGTCTGAATATTTCCTTACAAGAATAGAGGGGCAGTCCACTGCATTGAATGACATGTGACCTTGATCTTACGTCTAACAACAATATATACAGAGCATCTGCATATAGAAAAAGGATATTGATTACTTAGGTACCTATTTTATATATATAATTTCCAATACACACGCTATTTACAAAAAAAGCTTAAAATATAAAATGTGCTTACTGTAAATTAATTCCTACTTTCAACACCTATCAATCTTGAAATTTAAACAATTAATTTATTAATATCAATTAATAAGTAGCAATACAAGAAAAAACAAACAAAAACTATTAAATGCGTTTTCAACAATTTATGATTTCATGCCAAGAGGTTCTCTTCAGATTCAAGATTAGTAAGTATTGAAAACAATAATCATTATTAACAAGGAGGACTGAAATACTGAACTTGGCAAGAAATCACGTCCAAAGCAGATAGCAATGGTTTCATGTCCATGTCTTTGAAAAATCTTTGGTGAGGGGGACTCAACCCTACACTGACCAAATCACTCGAATGACATCAGGTCAGTGATTGCATATATTATTGGACAAAGCCACTTCAGGAAACATCTGGCAACAATTGGTATCTATAGAGAAGACACCGTTTGCCAGCTTTAAGGTGAGGCTCTTTAGTCTGCCGAATACCTATTAACTGATTGCGAAGCTCTAGAGAAAAAGATTTTAGAGCTGGTTAAGCTGCTCGTAATAGTACTCCATTCTGGTAGGTAACGGGGGAGCACAATAAATCCTAGGTTGAAGTATAATCTAGGAATAATCTCAAAGCTCTCCTTACCCTTAGAAAACTAAACATCCATATTTCCAAATGCAATCTAAAAGTAAATGATGGCATTTTTAAGATTTGGATAGTATGTAATACAGAAGTCCCTGACAGGTTGATACTAAAGAAAAAACCAAAACACTGATTTTAAACACCTTTTCTACGCAAAATGTTTTGAGTGGTCAATATAGTTTAGCCACAAAAGAGTTCAAGCTATTTTAATAATCCACCCCATGAGCTTCCTTGTGAGAAATAGGTATGCGAGTATAATTCTGAAGTAACAGGTAAAATCACTGCTGCCAGAATTGGCTATCCAAATTGAGACAGTTTAAAATAAATCACCCAACAGGAAATATTAGCCCATTGCGAGCAACAAAAATCTCAACAGAGGCAGTGAGATTTATTTGCAGTGCTTAGTTGTTTTGTAGACTGTTTGCTACTTATAGACAATTGGCACAGCTATTTTACAGAGCTTCATGCTTTTATCCATACATTTATACATGTTTGTAAACATATAAAAGTTCTCATAACCACAAGTTAACGTCCATTGTAAGTATACATGAATCCACGAGTATGGTAAATAACGTGCAGATCAGACATGTGCGATAGATTCTGTCTCCCACCACGCAAAGTCATCTAGTTATGTACCGTCTCTGCCAGCATTCTTAATTATTCTTTTTCAACCTGCCACAATGTTAGAACTGCTATAATTGTTCTGTTATATCAACTCAATTTATTGTTATAATTTAACTACAAAATGAAAACTATAATCCATATATAATACATAATGTAAACAATATCTAATTTTAAATAAAATAAATACAGCTGATGTGGTTAAAAATTGTATTGAATTCAAAACATTTTAACATCATTATTTCTTTTCAACATCGTTTATGAGACAAACACTCTTTGCGTAAAATCATATTTTTGAAAAAAAAAAAAAACTCCATAATTTTGTACAGCAATCACCAATTTCAATGAGAGCAAATTATGATATGGAGCTTAATAATACGAAAGTCCATGTTCTTTAATAGGCTAACTCACCGACTTTTCTGAACTTTGCAGCACGCTTCCATCGTAGGGGAACTATGGTGCGAGAAGTTCTCTGTCTCTCTCACACCATTTGCCCTACGTGCCATTTAGACTAGGTGTATGTTTAGGACTCACAACCAACATAGGTTTTGTGCTGCTGAGTTTCTGTTAGTGTTACAAAGAAAACTGAATTTCCCTAGCTGGGACCATCCAAACATATAGCATTATTATTAAGAACTATAACGGATGTCAAGAAAATGCAGAATTTAGGATGTTGAGTTTGTGTCTTTCTCCTCCAATGGGTTAAAGATCCTACTTATAATTCAGTATCTCTTGAAAAAGTGATATATCTGGGCTACAAGCTTTATTACAAGCTGTCAGAACTAATGAGATATCATTTTTATAAATTATATTTTATTAATGTAACAATGACAACTCACTTAGTGAGAAGTTGTCCTAAATGAATTGATTCTTTTAAAAGAGAAACAAACTGCAAAGTAGAAGAAGATTGTTTAATTAAAACAAAAGAAGTGTCCATTTTGTTTTAAATCTCAAAATATTATCTACCAATCATGAACAATCCAATGTTAACAAATAACTTTCAAACAGCAAATGAAGTTTAATGACATTTTTTATATTATATAAGGTTAGACTAAAGGGCACTGGGCCAGGAATTAGAATATTGAAGGGATAAGACATCAGCAAACTTACCTTAGAAGACACATCCACTAACACTACAATAGTACTAAACAAATACAAAAGAATAATATTATCACACATTTTCTGTACTATTGGCACCAGTGTCTCTCTCTCTCTTTATATTCACCTGAAGTAAATTGCCAGTGATGCAGAACATTTGTGATAATGTGATCTTTTGTATTTGTTTACTGCTACTCTGGACTTAAAAAAGCAATTTCTTATTACCGTACATCATATCATTTAAGGAGTCTTTACAATTACAAAATTATTGCATTGGTAGGAAAATCAATAGACGGGAGAAGGTAAATTGAAATGAAACAAAAACCACTAATATCAAACATTTATTTATTCTAATAGCGGAGTCAAGCAGTGTTCAGACCCTCTATTGGCGTTATATAGGGGCCTTTGTTATATAATCTAAAACCGTATTCGTTAAAGCAATTGGCATTCCTTTTTACAAAATATTTACAATATGTTAAATACAAGAAACTCATTCAAACAATTATATACTTTATAATGTACATGATATTACAAACCCTCTCTTGGAAAGTTTAAAGTAGCAACAATAATATATATATAAAAACAACTTCTATTCATATTATAATACTTGTCAACAAATAACGGCACCTCGACTTAAAAAAATAATTGGCATGGAACTCGAGCTTGAATTTTACTCCTTTTCTTATCACAATAGCAAAATAATCAATTACCAATGAAGAGAATTAAATCAAACTGAGGTGCAATTGGTGTATAAGTATTAAACTTTGTTTATAATTAAACTCTGCCTAGTTATCACAGACACTAGTTAACCAAATGCTGTAACAAGGACATAAGTGAGAAGAACAAATCAATCTACCCTGCAATAACAAAGAATGCATTTGTGATTTATTTTAGAAGTTAAAAACTGAGTAAATTTCAATAAATGTAAATACTGATTAATTTTTAATCTGACTGACACAAATGATTTCAAAAGATGCATTCAAGGCAAATTTTAATGTCAAGCTAAGTGTAAAGAGATGTATTTCATTTATTTGGCATTATCAATAAATATATCAATAACAAGAGTTATAACTAATATAATGCAATACAAATTAAATATATCTATAAAAAATAACAAAGATCACAAAAACGTATGAACCTGGTAAAAAAATAAATTAACACTGTAAATTATAGAAAAAATGAAACGGATTAAACAAAGCCAGTACAGTAAACAGCAATTAGAGAAGAATAATAAGTAAATAAAAAAATACATTAAATTTTCCCAATGTTAATATCACTATTTGATCCAGCAATAAAAATCCAATAAAAATATACTGAAATTGATTTAATAAATACAAAATTATTCAAAAATTAAATTTATAAGAAGGTTACTGAATAGATAGGTGTAGTTAGTAGTGACATAAAACTTGTTACAGCGCATCACGATGCCATACCCATTTTTTGGGCGTGTGATCAAAATGGTGGCCAAGCCACTGCTGCTGCAAAAGTTGGTAGCGGCCAGGACTGATGTACAGAGGCTTACCTCGTCTGTAACAAAGATAAATATGTGATAATTCAAGGCAGTAAACCGTATAAGAGTATGGATGTCCTAAACATCCTTTTTACAGCAACCTCGAACTGGCAATAAGGAAGCAGAATATTTCTATAATTTTTATCAAAATCTTATTGTTACATTAGATTTGATTAGAACTATACTTTTTAGGTTTAAATGCTCATTTGGATCTTTTCTATTAATTCACTACCACTATTTTTTTTGTTTCCGTTAATTCACTACCACTCGATAAATATTCTATCCCTCTAAAAACTATTTTCCAATCATTTTTACATTTACTGTGATATTCCTTATCTGCTAGAAATCCGATATCGCTGTCTTTATCTTATCATTTTCCAAGAACTAACACAAGGAGAGGGCATTCAGCGTTAAGTCAATCATTGGATTTCCAGTTTGCTATCATCTTTAATAGCTAACTAACCGTAACTGTGATAAAAAAGTAGTGATAATGAATTAACGGAAAACAATATATCTACAAATATATAGAGAATGAACATTTACTATATAAATCAATCAATACAAACTATTAGCTGATAATAAATCTAAATCAGACCACAAACTGAAACTTTAGAGGAGAAAAAGCGTGAAAAGCACAAAAAAATATAGAATAATCCAACAATTTACAGCTGACTATCATAGATAGGTCTCCTTCTGTACCTCTACACAGTTGCACAGGAAAAGTTACCAGCAGCAGCTGGATTTTAACTCATCATCACTGATGTTCCAACTGGCCACAGTACCATGCATTACACTGCTCGTCCATTTTAACACCAATGGTGCATTTGTCACTACTAAATGCAGAAGTTTTCAGCATTTGCAGACAATGTTGCAATACTAACACACACTAAAGAACAACTTAAAGACCTTATTAAAATATTAATAGAAGAAACAGGAAAAGCTGGCCTAAAAATAAACAACGTCAATATAAAATACATGAAATGTGGGAGATGGGAAGAACCTGAAGCATGAGAAAACAAGAAATACAAATAGAAAATCTTGTTTTGATAAGAGTAAATAGCTTTACTTATTTGGGGGCTCTCATATCGTTCATCAGTAATAACAATGAAGATCTCAAGATAAATAATAGACTAAATGCAGCCAATAGATGTTTCCATGCATGTAACAACATTTTCAGCTCCAAATTATAGTCTTACAATACAAAATTAAGACTGTACAACACTATTATAACACCAACACTATTATACGGATCAGAAACCTGGATAGTCAGTAACAAATTTGAGAAACGATTGATAACTTTTGAGAATAGAATCCTAAGAAAAATATATGGTCCAAGTTATGAAGATGGGAATTGGAGTAATAAACATAATTATGAAATAAAAAATCTCTACAACGATCCAGATATAATAGCTGAAGCAAAAAGCAGACGTCTCAGGTGGGCTGGTCATGCCCTAAGAAGAGAGAAAGAAACTACCACTAAAAAGATACTAAGGAATAACCAGGGAGGGAGAAGGCCACTAGGTAGTGTTTTATCACTATCAGTAACTTACTACCCCCACCCCTTCATGAAGTGTGCAGTCCACTTGTAAACCAGCAATGGAATAGTCAACAATGTCCTGTGATGTACCTCTAATAAATAGTGTATTTCCTAGTTTTTTTTAGCAAGTTTTTCTGTCACCTTGGTCAATCTAATTATGTAACAATGCCACAGTTACATAATTAGAGGGCGCTGGGAAGAAATGAAGACCAAGCACAGGATAGAGCAGGATGGAGGCAATGTGTGGGCGAGGCTAAGTACCATCTGGGGTACAAATGGCCACTGCAGTAAGTAAGTAAGTAAATGCAGATGATCTACTGTGAAACTCTATTTTTACTTGTGACTGATCTTTAATTACTGTAAGAGCCAGTGAAAATAATTTGTGTAAATTTTATGTGGTTGCTTAAATATTTAACCCTTACCACGCCGTAAGCGCATATACACATAATAGCCAAAGTCAAAGTTCTTTATTGCACATAAACATCTGAACATATTACAGAGTAATAACAAACAGGTGCATTGTCAATATATGTAATCTAAGTCAAACAATAACAATAATAATAATACTTATCCTAAATATAATAATAACTAACTGACTGAAACGACAGAATTTGTATAAATTGTATTTATATAAAATTGAATTATATAGTCGTGTCTTCCAAGAATTCATCAATACTATAATATGCCCTATCAGTCAGTAAGTCCTTAATATAGTGCTTAAACTTGTTTTTGGTAAAGGATTTAAGATTTGCTGGTAATCTATTGTAAAGGCGTATTCCCATATAAAGAGGACTTTTTTCAAACAGTGCAAGATTATGCATTGGATAACTCAAGGAAGATATATTGCGTGTGTTATAAGAGTGTTGAACTCTAAATTGTTTGAAAAGGCTGTCATTTCTATGAACAAAATTTAATAGTTAAAAAATGTACATACTTGGTAGGGGCATTACATGTAATTTTTTAAAAAGAGGACGACAGCTAGTTCTATATAACTTTCCTCTGAAATAACTCTAATTATGCTTTTTTGAATTCTAAATACTTTAATGAAATCAGTTGAGGTTCCCCACAGTACAATACCATACTTGAGCAAGGAATGGACATAGGCACAATACACAATTTTTAATGTATCTAAGAGACAGAATTTTTTAGAACGTTTAATGCAAATCACAATGAGCTTAGTTTATTTACTAAAAGCTGAATGTATTGTTTCCAATTCAAGTTTTTATCCATATTAATGCCAAGAAATTTATGGCAGTCAGTTAGATTAAATTCTGTATGTTTTAATTGATTATTGACGTAATTTCGTGTTTGAAAGTGCATTATGTTAGTCTTTGTTTCATTTAATAAAAGCCCATTTGATTTGAACCATGCTTTTAGTTAAAGTAAAGTAGACTTAACGGTTTTTTTCAGTCGAATTAAACTAGGTTCACTAACTATGACATTGGTGTCGTCAGCAAATAAAATAAAATTTCTTGGAACATGCGTGGTTAAGTCATTAATATAAATTAAGAATAGTGTTGGCCCCAAAATGGAACCTTGAGGGACACCAAAAGTTACTTTAGTCCAACTAGAGTAGATTCTATCAGATTTTTTAACAAGGACTGTTCTTTGTTGTCTTCCCTCTAGGTATGACTTCATTAGAGTAAGGGCCTTACCTTGTATAACCAAATTGGACATTTTTGCTATTAATAAGTTATGGTCAATACAGTCGAAAGCCCTGGACAAGTCACATAACAGTCCTGCGGTATGTTGATGCTCATCCAGGGTTCCAGCAGTTCTGTTTACAAAAGATATTAAAGCTGATTCAGTGTTTTTATTTTTTCTAAAGCCAAATTGTTCATGTGCAATTAATCTGTAGCTTTCAAGAAAGTTTGTAATCCTATCATGGCGTGCTTTTTCAAAGATTTTTGAAATATTACTCAACAATGAAATTGGCCTATAATTACAAATATCTGTTTTGAATCCTTTTTTAAAAATAGGTTTAACCTCTGATAATTTTAGTTTACTTGGGAATATCCCAGAAATCATAGATTTGTTAAAGATGTGAGTCAAGATGGGGCTTATTATATATACTGAAGACTTAAGTAAAAAGTTGGAATTCCATCCCATCCAACAGAGTTACTGTGGTTCAAATTAAGGATAATTTTTGTTGTTTCTTTAATTGTGATTGGCCGAAATTCCTCTAAAACTGGGATATTATTAGGTGATTTAGGGCTCGAAATGCACATGTTGGCTTTAGGGATATTTAAAATGTTAGTTACATTTGCAAAGTGATAGTTTAATTCATCAGCAACTTTTTGGGGACTGGAAATAGTTTTATTGTTAACCTCTAAGAGCAATATTTCTTGTTTATTTTGTGGAATACATAACTCATTTTTAACCACAGACCAAGTTGCTCAGGATTTATTTTTTGATTTTGTTATGTATATATCATTGCTCATAATTTTAGCTCTTCTTACAACAGATTCGAATATTTTTTTATATTTTTTCACATATTCCTGAAAATTTACATTACAGTTACTTTTTGCTTGTACATGTAGCAGTCTTTTTCTTTCAGATGAAATTTTAATTCCTTGAGTTATCCATTTATTAGGCTTATTTTTCTTAAGTATTTTACTTTTAATAGGGAAAAATTCCTCCATACAACCAATAAAATTACTAAGAAAGAGATTATAACAATTTTCGACAGATTCCTCTGTTGATATTTCAGAGAACACCAATTGCAACTTATTTAAGAAGGGATAAAAATTGTCTTCACTATAAAATCTTGTCTTGATCACATTTTTTGGTAGTGACTTACCATCTTGTGAGCTCGGCAAAGAGATTAACAATGCATTGTGATCTGATAAAAAAGAATTAATATTATAAATTACATTACTGCCAAAATTTCAGCTGGTCAATACATTGTCAATACAAGAAGCTGAACGAGATGTTATTCTAGTCGGCTGTCAGTTATTTATTTTAAATCCAAATTCATTAACTAAATTTTGGAAAAGAAAAGAATGGTTATCATTTTTAAGAAGATCGATATTAAAATCTGAAGCAATTAAAATTTTGTTGTATTTTGATTCTTTTTCAAGTTTTATTAATAGTTACAAAAATATTATTTTCTTAGTAATGTTTCTAATTTAATCCAGTAGTGTATTTGGGTTATGGGCGGTGACTCATGGGAGACACATTGTGCGACTCGCGAACTTTTGTTGGCCTGTCAATCACTACGAGACAGGTTTTTGTCTGTCAGTGCACATTTCCGCTGTGCCGCAAGGGCATATACGCACAGCTACGGAATTTATTTTTTACAATAAATTAGCGCTTCATGGAAAATAGGCATTTTATAAATGGCGCTCAAGGGTTCATACATATTTTGTATTGTTGTTGTTGCAATTTTGATACTAGGACAGGTTAGAAATAGGGATCTTGACTGATCTCGTACAATCTCAGCCTTCCCGAGAGAAGTGGACGTTCTCGCGTGAGACGAGAATTAGTGGTTTCTCGTTTTTGACGAGATCTCGCGGTATATTGTATATTGACTCAGCTTAATTGCATTTTGAATCTGTCTAGTTGTTTTTTAGAAACTTCAGTGACTGGCATCAATTAAAACAAAAGCGGCAATGGGGTTGAAATACCCAGTAAAACTATAGTCAGTTCAAACATACCTAGCAATGAATTTATTTGTGGTAAAATGCAGTCAAATTATAGAAGAATGTGGTATGTGCTGTGATGGATACTGTCAATCTCAGCTTCATCCATTTTGCGTAAATGTGGACAACAACTTGTGTGCAGTAAACAATGATATTTCTGAAATGTCAAATGGTTCTGTAATAATTGTTAAAGGAAATTAGATATAGTTATATGTAAGTCTGAAAGAGTAAATGACTTCTGTGATTGGCTGAGTGTTCTCAATATAGTGTTGGATTAGCTAGAAGTACAGTAGAAACCCTATCTTCCGTCAGGGGTCGGGACCGCTGCCGTGACAGATTGGAGAATAGACGGATTATAGAGAATTCATCCAAACACATTTATATCGGTGGAAACTTATTAGTAGTGCTTATGCACATAAATTTAATGCTGTATAGTACATATTGATTGGTTGTTTTGTAAACAAAATACCAATTAAATTTACAGTATTGAACATAGGCATACTTTTCATAGATGAAACATGTGGTTTGGTGATTCTCAGAAATGATATGGCAACGCCACCTAAAATGTCATCAGACTATTTTGATGCGGTTCACACTAGTAAATGAAATTTTTTCAAAATTATCCATAGAAATGCCGCAGCAATCGGACATGCCACTCAAGAGAAAAAATTGTCATTTGTGTTTAAAAAAACACCAACCATTGATTTGTCATATGTGTAATGAGCAAGGTCATTTCTATGGTTATTGTTTTCATTATAATTTTGAAAATATGTCTAACTCAGTGTCAGTATCTGATCAATTATCTGTCCCAACTTAAATTAAACAGAACTGTCCTTGAATGGTTAGAGGATACTGGCAGTGTTGTTAACCCTTTTAAGGCCAACGGCCGTAATAGACCTCCGTGGTTACATCTCCGTTCACGGCCAACGGCCATAATAGGCACCCATCAGTTATTTTTTAATTTGCTGGCTTGCAATAATTCCAAAAGCTGTGAAACTGCAGGTCCGTGTAGCTGAACGTAGTAGCTAGATGAAATACGAAAAAATTGACTTGTAATACTTTGTTTGAACATCTTATGAATTTATGACTGTGAGTCAACATCTGAGTGGCTCAGTTATCAGTGCTAGTGACGTTCTGACATTTGTTGTCATCTGCGTTCTTGTGTAGTGATTTTGTTTTTGAGTGGTTTTTAAAGTTATTATTGTTTATAGTGAAGTAAATATTTATTGGATAGTGTAAATATTATAGTTTAGAGCAGGGGTCCTCATTGGGATTTCTTAGAGAGCCAAATAGTCCGTATTAAATTTTACTTAGGGCCGCAAGTACAAAATGTATAATTTATTACTTAGCTTGATTACTAAATAGATTATTTATTATTGCCTAACTAAACCAAAAAAAGGCGTTAAATAACTTACAAAGAATATGATTACAACATAAGTTTATTACATCAATAAAATAATTTGTTTTGCATATAAAAAAGCAGAAAAACATGTTTTACTTGAATTCATTATTCCTTTGAAGTTGATGGACAAAATCTTTCACAGCTTTCTAGTATGCTATCAATGTTAGCTCGTTGGGAAGAAACTGAAATCCTCAAAATGTTCTCAACGTTCTCACACGTTAACCTGGATTGTACTTGTTTTTTATAAACTTAAGCTTACTGAAAGTAGATTCACAAACATACGTAGATGCAAAAACACACAAAATTTTCCGAGCACAGTCAATTAAGTTAGGAAATTTGTCTTCGTCAACTGCTTTCCAAAACTCATAGTGAACTTTTTCCTTCTTTTTTTCTTCAAAAATACTTTTGAGTTCCGTATCATTCTGAAGATCAATTAACTCATTTTTCAAATCCCTATTTTCGTATCCAAACACAGAAAGATGAGCTATATTTGCTGTTGTTATTGCCCATGGGTTTTCCACCAAGCGAAATGGTTCTTGGTACTTCCTGAAATCACTAAATCTCAGAGACATTTCGTCCCTGAGATTTGTCAACAGCTTTAGTAAGTCAGAAACATCGTGACTTTCATCTGGATTTTCATCAAATAGAGTTTTAACACAAGGAAAGCTGGAATAATCGCTGTTTGACAATTCTTCAATATACATATTGAGCTTCTGTTCCTGTGAAAATACAACACTCATCATTTTCGTTACAATTTTATTGTAGTCTCCTTGCAATCGAGTCAGTGTTTCATTCATAATGCCCATTGTATCAGTAAGAAAAGCTACTTTGAGCCACCAACCAAAATGATAAATATCAGCATACTCTTTTTTCTTTGTAACCAAAAACAGAGTAATCTCATGACGAATGCTGAAGAAACGTTCCAAAACTTTACCCTTACTTAGCCATCTCACTTCTGTGTGGTAAAGAACGTCCCCTTATTGCGACGTGAGTTCTTTCAAAATTTCTTGAAATGTTCTATGATTAAGTTCATTAGATCTTATAAAGTTCACGATCCTTACAACCGTTCATAACCTCGCTGAAATTTTTGCCAAATTTAACAGCTAAGCTCTCCTGATGAATAATGCAATGAAAGCTTAATAAATGATCATTTCCTATATGTTCTTTCAACATCTGAACGAATCCTACATTTTTCCCTACCATCGATGGGCACCCATCGGTACACACCGAAAAAATCTTTTTCACGTCAATGCTACGCTCTTTAAAAAAACTTACTATTGTGTTCAAATAATCAACACCTCGAGTCTGTCCAGTCATGGGAATCATTCCCAAAAAGTCTTCTTTAAGATCACAATCCTTGGATATATACTTGACAAATATTAGCAATTGAGAAATTGAGGTTATATCAGTGGAAGAGTCGAGTGCAAGACTAAAATATTTGCTTTGCTGAAGTTCATCGGTAAGATGAAGTGAAATATTTGCTGCTAAATCCTGGGACCGTCTCATGCAAGTTGAGTCAGACAACTGAAGTTTTGAAACTTCATCTAATATTTGCTTACCATTTGATAAGTTTGAAAACCAAGTTTTACAAATGGTGACAACACACTCTTTTACAATTTCTGCAACAGAAAACGGCTTCATCTTTTTTGCTAAAATTTCTGTTACTTGGTAGGATGCTTTTGTAGTAAGCTCATTCTTGTTCATTGCATTAAAAAGTGTACTACGTTCAAAAGCAAAAGACTTTTTTAAAGATTGCAATTTTTCCTTTCGTACCTTAGATTTTTTCGGGTATTTTTCGTCAAATTCCGAATGGATTGAAGTGTAGTGTCTGTTCAAATTATAACGTTTGTATCCATTTACCATTTCACGACATATCAAACATAGAGATATGTCCCGTCTTTCTTACCTTTTGTAAAAAAGAATTCACTCTCCCATTCAGGTTGGAACTCACGGTTTTCATTCTCAATTTTTCGTTTCCGACCTTTTGAGCAAACTCCTGCCATATTTAAAATGGGGATTCAAGCACTTAAATATATGATATGTCAATAAAATATAGTTAACCGAACTATAATCACAATAACACTGGCGCAATTTATACAAGTCTGCACTGAGCTAAGTAAAACTGCACTACACACTATAGTAGACATCCATCACAATCACACAGACTACTGACTGAAAGCGGCGGAGTTGAGAGTAGCGCGTTGGTGCCGGCTGTCAGTAGCCGAGCAGCTGACTCACTCCAGTCAGCTGTGCATTCGTGTAGCGACAGGCACGAAGCACTGCTGCCACCCCTTGCCCACCAACGCCTGAGCGGTAAAGCTCTTTATTACATGTTATAGTCACAGAAATGTAGAATATTACAAAATTGTAAACCTTTTAAAAGTAAAAAAAAAAACATTTATTAAATATGCCTTTGAAAATGAAAAAATTCGGGGGACGAACAAATATTATTCTCGCGTTAGTGAGCCGCAAGAAATCGGCCCACGGGCCGCAAGCGGCCCGTGGGCCGCGTAGTGAGTATCCCTGGTTTAGAGTGTAGTGAATAGTTAGTGTATAGTGCAAATATGAGTGAAAGACGACGTAGAAATTCCCCTATTAGTGAAGACACGTTGATAAACAACTTCAATTCGTTTGTAAACAATGAATCAAATAACTTTGGAGATGTTCGGTTTGTTGACAATAGTGATTTAGTCACATTGATGATGAATTATTCTGAGGATAGTGTGCTAGAATCTTTCTTGAACTTCGGGCAAATTCAACACATTGTCGACTCTTCATAAATTTGCTATAACTTCACTTCTATAAAAGGTAGCTTTATCAAATTTTTTGCAATTTGCTAGTAATTACATTTATTCTATGATAATATGTAATTATACGATGTAAAATGATCTCCAATATTTATTATATGTGATAAAACTAAAAAGAAAACATTTAAATTTTTTTTGTTAATTCTTATTTTCTTAAAAAATGTTTTTTTAAATTTCTGCAAAACAGTATTTTATTCCTAACAGGATGTTTCATGACAAAGATACTGATATAAAATGTATTCATTTGTGATTAGAAATAAGAGAACTATGAATGTTTAACTAAAATATTGCTCTAAAGGTGAAAAATAACTTGGCCTTCAAGGCACAAGAGCTCATTTTAATGTTAACCTTTAACACCCGAAAAATGTATTGGCCTTAAAAGGGTTAATGTAGCTTAACGTTTAAATATTGTAAAGAAGTTGTCTCCATTTTTAGGTCTTATTAAAGGTGTCAATGGTCAACAGTTAAATGTCTTGGGTACTTGTCAAGTGCTTATAGAGACAAATAACAAATGTCAGGAATTGAATGTAACAGTCGCTGAAAACTTGTCATGTCCTTTTATCTTAGGTTAGGTTATTTAATTTTTTTATTTTTTTTTATTTAGTGAAACTTTTTGTTTATTTAGTGAAACTACTGTCAGATGATACTTTACATAAAGTACATGTAAACCACTTAGAGAACACTACATTCATGCGTCTAGGTCCTCAGAAGTAAGTAATAATAAAAGTCCTGTGTCACCTCATAGATAACAAACTACACCTAATACTAATCAGTCTGTTCTCCAAACTCCCAGAAGTTCAAGTCGAAGAAGTTCATCTTCTATATAATCATCACCTAGTCCTAGTTAATCTCCTGTCCATAGTCCGAACATTTACCGATACATGTATCTAGTAGGGGTAGAGTGATAAAACTAACAAATAGATTTACTTTTTCAGAGTTTATTTAAAATAATAATGTTGTTGTTGCTAAGAGTAATAAGTTAAAATAAGAATTTCAGTCTTAAGCAATTTTATTTTGTTAGTGACTGTAATGTAAATTTTGTTTTGTAATTAATCAACTGTAAGAGGAGAGTAGTTATGTATTACTATCAGTAACTTACTACCCTCACCCCTTCATGGAGTGTGTAGTCCACTTGTAAACCAGCAGTTGTACAGTCAACATGTTTTATGATGTAACGCTAAAAAAACAGTGTTTTATTCCATTTTTTTTAAGTAAGTTTTTTTTTTTCCCAAAATTGGGGTAAACCCTAATTATTTAACAATGTCCAGTTAAAAAAATTTCTGTATATTTTTTGGTCTTTAAATGTTATTTTAATAATTTTTAAATGTACCTGTCAAATTTTTTTTTTTTTTTACCTTTAAATTTATTTATTTTTTAACTACTGTTTGTTTTTATTTATTTTTTCGCCAAAAATTCCCAACCCAAAATATAGCCTAAAAAACCCCAAATAAAATTTTTATAAATTTACCTTAATTTTAAAAAACTTGTTTATATAAAAAATTTATTAAACAAGGTGTATTTTTATATATTACACCCCTATTTTCTCTATATTTTAAATGAAAATAACCCTAAATCTTACCCTTTTTCACGAAACATTACATGAAATTGCGATAAATTTGGAAAACTATGCTCACTCCCTAATATTACCTTATAGGGAAAAAATAACACTCTTAACCTAGATATTGAAAATTTATTCAAAGGGCCCAAAATCAGGGCCCCTTAAACCCTTAAATTTGAGGAAAAAAACACCGCCCACATTTTTTGTTCTTTTTTCCTTTCCAAAACCAAATTCAAAAAAAAACCCAATATAAAAAAAAATTTCTAGAAAAAGGAAAACCCCTTCGGGCCTTTCTGAAACCTTTCATTTAAAAATTTTGGTGTTTTTTTTAAACCAAAAATGACTTGGGAAGAAATCCCTTATTTTTTAAAAAAAGGGGCTTCGGGTTTAAAAATCCTTCCCCTTTAAAAACAACTTCAATACTTTCTCCAAGTAAAAATAAAGCTTGCTTCGTCTTTTTAAAAGCACTTGTTTTTCCACATTTCATCATTGCAACTCTGGAAACTTTAAATACGACTTGCCTTTTCAAATAAAATTTCCCAGGTTTTTTTCAAAAATTGTATTAGATTTTTTTTTAAATTTTAAAATATGATAAATTATTTTCCCTTAATACAAATGTTTCAAAATTTTCCTTTCAAAAATTTGACCGCCCTTTTAAAAATTTTTTTAAAATATTGAGTTTTTTGTTTTTAGTATTTAAAACGAGGGGAAAATTTTAAAATCCCTTTCCCCAAAAATTTTCATAAAGTAAAAAAATTTGAAAAGTGCACAGGAACACGCCCCAACCCCGTCAATTTTAATGTATTCCTCTTAATAGAACACCCTGTCTACACAAATTCCTTTTCAGTAACTGCCTGCAAAAGGGGAAAAAACCCTTTTCTCCATATTTAAAAAGAATGACAGACAAACCGTCATATATAAAAAATTTTATGAAACCGGTTCACACCCAGGGATTGAAAGCATTTTCTTTTTTGGGGAAAAATGATCTGTGATGATGGCTGGCGAAGGGGCCCTGAATTATTTTTAATGAGTGTATGGTGAGAGAAGGGGTAAAAGGATAAAAATTTAGTAGTTCATTTAATTTATATTATTTCTTCTTTGGGAAATTTTAATTTACTTTTTATTTTTTAGTTTAGTTCTGTTTTTCCCCAGGGTTTTGGGTTTTTTGTTATATTTACTACTTTAACATAAAAGATTTTAACTGAAAGAGGGGACAAAATTAAATCCTAAGTTCCCAATTGTATAAAACACTTTTTGAAAAATAAACCCTTTATCATTATTATTTTTTTTTAGTTTACTTTTAACTGTGACATGGTTTTATTGAAAACCATTTTGTACCTAAGGGGCAAAAAAGGGGAATTTGATTTGAGCTTGAACTCCAAGTGTTAATTTTTCAAAAACCTGTCTTAAAATAAAAAAAAATATAAGTGCAAACAAAAAACCCCTTTTGAGGGGCCACCCCAAAAATTTTCTAATAAAAAATTTGTACAGCCCAGTCTCTAAACTCATAGTCATGTTTAAAAAAATCCCCAGGGGGGAAAACAGCGTTTTTTGGTAACAATTTTTTACAAAAATCATAGCTTTGTTTCTTTTAAACATATTTTAACAAATCGGGTTATAAAATTTTGGCTTCTTAAAACCAAAAGGAAACCCCAAGGAAAAAAAACAAGTTTAAAAAATTAAAATAAAAAAAATTATCACAAAAAAAATAATATATAAAAAAAAAAAAAAAAAAAATTTTTTTTTTGTATTTTGATTAAAAATAAGTAACTGAAAAAAAAAAATTTTTAAACCGGGGAAAATCATTTTTTTTTTAACCTTATTTTATTCCTAACTTTGTATACCAAAATTTTTAAAATTTTTAAAATATTAAAAAATAAAAAAAATTTAAGAAACTGTTTATAATAACCTAACCTAAAACCTAGGTTCACCAAAAGATTTGGGGAAACTGTAAACCTAAATTAAAACCTACTTAGCCTATTTCCCTTTTCGGGAATATAATGGGGGTTTAAATTTTTCACAAAAAATCACAAAATAATCATCAATCTCAAAATCAATGCTAAAGAATTATCAAAAAAAACCTCATCAAGCCCCCTTTTCCATTTACTTGTCTTTCAAAATTCTTCCCCCTTTTTTCCAAAAAACACAATCACCTTTCACAAAAAACTATAAAAATTAAAAAACCCCCAAAGATTGTAAAGAAAAAATAAAAATTTACAGATTATAATACAAACAAAGAAAATAATAACAAAACAACACAAAACAACAAAACAATGACTGAATCGGTACGCACTGGGGCAACCAAAAGTGACATTAAAAAAAACAACGAACGTCTGCCCCACTGTCGTCCGCTTGGGTTGTTATTAGTTCTGAGTGATTTTTTTTTTCTCCAAAGACTTTCGAAGATTTAGTAAACGACTAATAAATGTTGGGTCATCCTGATAAATGATTACAAACCCCGGAAATTTTTACGTAAAACTCGAGTTAACAACGAAAAAAAAATTGGGTGGGATATATCGCCCCTGCATTTTTTCACTCAATCAACTGGGGGCAAAATTTTTCGTCCCCGTGGCACAAAAAGGGGGTTTAATACTAAGACAATTAAAATCCCCAAACTTGAGCCGGGGGTTCCTCTTCTCCAAAGCTATCTAGATACACACTGCCCCATAGACAGGCACGTTTTCCCCGTATCACAATGACGTAGCTACTAGTTACTACCAAGTACATCGCAGTGCCTGCACCACAGTCTATACTGTGCTGAACGGCTTCACAGACGTTGAGTTGCTTGCAACAGTTCTCCTTGAGACAGACTAGAGCTCCACAGACCAGACAGATAGATGTCTCTCGAGGTACTGAGTGACACTGACTGCATTGCCCCCCCTTGGTAATCCCTTACACAACAAAAGAAAAACACAAACAATAATACTACCCTTAAAAAATAAAAACAATTTATAGAAATTTATTCCTAAATTTTGGGAAACCCAAATTTACATTCTATTTGAACTATTTTTTACCTGCCCAAAGTAGGGTAAGTTATTTTTAAATTAATTTTTAAAAGTTTTGTTTAATGTTCAGCTTAGATAAAATTTTTTTACTTTAAAATTTAAAATTTTTTTAAAAATGGGTTGTAACACTGTGTTAAAAATTTGCAAAGGGTTTTTTGGTATAAAATATTTGTTAAATTAGAAATTTAACTATACCTAGAACAGTTTTATCAGAAAGGTTTACCAAACTAACGGGGTTTGGGGTTATAAAGAAAACCGGTTTGGTATTGCCGTAGTCACATAACGAATGTAATAAGGCCCTAAATTTTTTTAAACGGCGGTCCCCGTAAATTTCCCTCCTCCACCCGCGGGCTTGATTTTCGTCTCCCCTCCCAGCAACCCATTCGCCTGAAAGTATTAGTTAAAAAACATATAACCTTTTGTGTCTGCTTCGGAAAACTGCGAGTCCAAAAAGGGGGAAACAGGTGTAAACTTTAAAATTTCTTTAAAAAATTTTAAAAAAATATGCAAGGGGAAACTTTTTTAAATTTTTGAAAACAAGTGTTTTAATGAAAAAACCCCCTTAATTTCCCCTCCACGTAACAAAAATGCACAAAAGAAAAAATCGACTAAAAAGGGGCCAAATAAGGATTGTTTTTTTTTGGATATTAAAAAGGGTATTGTAAAATTTGTTTGGGGTACGAAGGGAAAAACATTAAACCCAAAAATTTAACTACATTACTCCTGACAAACCCTACGAGAGGGGCCCACGGAGAAAGGGGAATAAAATTTTGGGGAAAAACAAGCCCAGGGAAAACCTAAACCGGGACAATGCCCCGACTAAACAAGGGTTTTGCCATTAAAGGGACTTTAGGAAAACCCCACAACTTTTTCCGTGTTAGCCCAACCAAACCCCATACTTGCCTGACTTGGTTTCCCGTGATTTTTTTTTGTTTCCTAAAGTCAAGTCAGAAATTAAAAGGAACAAAATTTGAGAATGTCGAAGCAGTAAAAAAAAAGCGACAGAAGTCATGAACGGACTTACAGAAAATGATTTTCCAGCGTGCAAAAACCCTTTTGGCAAACTCACATGGACTGTGTAGAGAACGAGGAGGAGTAAATTAAAGGGAGATAACATAAAAATTGTAAAAAATTGTAAGTTAATTTTTTTTTCTGCCTCAGCCCCGGTTTTTTTTGTACCCCCACACCCTCTCGTAAAATTGTTCCTTATGTATAATTTTGTTTTTAAAGTGAATAAAAAAAAACCCAAATACAGTATTTTTTTCAAAAAAGCTTTTTAAACCAGTGGCAATTACAGGAATAAAAAAGACCTAACGATGATTAAAAATAATGAAAGAATTGTAAATTATTGTTAAAAATCCAACAATTTAAAATTAATAAAAGGAACCCAAAGTTTATCACTGTGCTTTGATTGGGAAATGTTTTGTTACAAGGATGGATGGACCAAGTAAACAATCAGAGAAAAGTTTAACAGAAGTGATAACAAAATCACAATAACGAATGGACTGATGTCTGCAATATTCGACTGTTATCAGCAATATTCGAAAAAAACAGTTGAGGACATAATTTATTTCACTTTCAACTTCAAAGGCAACAATATTTTTATTTTTTTCCCAAAATTTTAATTTGGGCCGACTAACTGAAAAAGGGACCGCTGTATAAAAATTTCCTACTGATTCAGGGTATAAACCCCCTGCACGCCCCCTAAATTACATACACATACGCATTACTTGATAGACTTTTAAGGGTTTTTCATAATCAGTAAAGTTATACCCCGGGGGTCGAACTCTGTATTATTTTATCGTGATATAACTTTTTGTGCCCAAAATCAAAACCTCATCCCGCCACTTGAACAAAAAACAAAGTCAGTAATAATCTTTTACAGCTTTTTTATTGTAAAAAAATTTTTATTTAAAACATAAAAAGGTAGTAGTTCTATAAACACACCAATAAATATTAAAATTAAAAAGGAATTTTTTTATTAATTTTTTCTATATTGGGAGAGATAGGAAAACGCAAACTTCCCTTTAAAAGAAAAATTCACTAACATCAAGTAAAAGTCACAAACACAAAGTAGACATATCCACAAATTTTAAAACACCACGGGCATTTTCTTCAGGTGAGTAGAGGGAGAGAAAAAAAGACACTGAATTTGTCTTTAAGGAAATTTTGCTGATGCCCAAAATCTCTCTAATATCCCAAATTTCCGGCCTAGGGCCCTTTTAAACCCTTTAACCAAAAATTCTTAATGATTCGAAATTTTTGGAAACATAAAAATTTTTACCCTGAGACATTGATATTGCTTATACATCGTGGCACTATCGATGCATCAACATTTTGACTAGTCAATAATCGAATCACAACGATTTATTGATGCTTTTTGATGCATCGCATACCCCAAACCAAGGCCCTTATATATCTTCATTTTAGTGATTTTTAAAAATTTTGGGCTAAAAAACAAATTTGCTAGGGGACTATTTAAATCAAAAATGGGAGTACCCAAATTCCAAAAGGGGGATTTAAAATAAATTCATTTTTTTTAATTTTAAAGAAAGTCATAATTAAATGGTACCCCGGCTTGTGGGTTGATGAGGGAAGAACCATCACATTTTTTATTATAAAAAAAAACGGAAAAACCCTAAAAATATTTTTTAATTGAAGAGTTTGTTTTTCATGATAAAACACTATTAGCCCAAATTAAAATTTTATGAAAATTAAAAAGCAAAATCATTGTTTCAGCAAACAAAAAAGGGAAAATCCCCAATGAAAAATTTGTCACCTGGAAACCCCAATTTTGGGAAATGCAAAAAGGTATAATAAAAAAAAGGGGGGTTTTTAAAACTTTAAATTTGCTATATAAATTGGAAAAATTACTTTTGGGCGAGTGACTAGATTGAATCAATGAGTGTTACCTGGAATATTTTGTCATATAGCTCTGGCAACTAAAGAAATTTCGGGCCCCTTGGTGCCACGGGAAACCGGGGTTCTCAGACAGAAAACAAACCCGGGCCACCTCCTACGATTGTTGAACTCTCCCATTTTGTCTAGCCCATCCACAAAGTGCCCAACCCCACGGTTTCGGGCCAACTCAGTGCAACGGGGGCTTTGTTTTTGTCCATGTAAATTCCACCTTTTTTTGTCACAATCCAAAATCATTTTAATAATTTTCTATAATAATTTTACAGACATTTTTCAATAATAATAAATGACAGACAAAAATAAAACCAGATGAAGGAAATTTCCCAAAGGGACCTTAGAAATAAACAGACTTTTTTTTGATTTTATTTTATTTAATAAAAATTTCCAAAATTTTCCCTCGCTGCCATCAAAAAAAAACAATTTTTGTCAATAATTGTAGCTAAATGAAAATTTTTTCTTTTTTTTTTTGGGGTTTGGGGAAATTGATTTAAAATACACACGTATTAAAATTTTTAAAAAATATAGTTCCTTTTGGGTTGAAATTAAAAATACAAAGTTTTAAAGAAATAAATATCAGATTTTTTGGGCGATTTTTAAAAATTTCCAACGCTTGAAAGTGTTGAAAAAAATTAATACGTTTTGGGTAAACAAATAACAATCCAAAAGGGTTTTAAGGTGTTTTTTTGGGGCCTTATAAAAAAAATTTTATAGACAATTTTACTCTAAATTACATCATATGAATGTAAAAACCTCAACAAATCTACATGGATAAATTACAATGGAGACTTCAGGAAATCACGCCTTCTTAAAAAATATTATAAATATACAAAATTATGCAGCTTTCAACACAACCTCATAACATATCACCTGCCCACCTATCATATTTATGAGCCAACCCTCCCTCCCAATAGATCAACCCACCAACTCGAAGCATTCATGTGACCCTAAAGTGGGGGTGTGCGTTTCCCTTTCGAAACTTTCGAGTTTTTTGATAGAGTATTTTTCCCTACTTGAACTCGGCTCGAAGTTTCTGAAACTACTCAAAAGTTCAAATCGATTTTTTTTAAACCGAAATATCAGATTTACATCTTAATTTATTTTTAAGTTTAAACATTTTTATAAAAAAAAAAAATAAAAAAAGTGTTTTTTTCTTGTGTTTTTTTTTCCCCTTTTAATCATAATTTTATCAGTTTGGAAACGCGTAATTTTTAACTAAAACAAAAACGCCTAAGAAAAGGTAGTAAAACCGGACAACAGTCAAAGAACTAGTCAAACGTAGAAACAGTTCGTTCATTATGATTTGAACTAGAAAAATTTCCCAAATTGATCAACAAGCTAGAAAGCGATCAGGGGCAAATATTAAACCCGTAGAACGATCCCACATTTTTTTTTCCCGAGTCTACCAGTCACTTTAACCTAACCAAAAATAGCAAAAAGAATTGTTTGGTTTTATCGTCTTTACCCAAAAAGGGGATAGAGATCCAGTTCAAATACTCAAAAAGATCTTTTTACCGTTTCAAATCTAAGGGCCCTGTACACAGGGGAAATTATACATATTTTCGTTCATATCAAATCACTCAACCCAAAAGAACCCCGAGAAGGGATCACTTTCCACCCCAAGAATAAAATTTCCCCCTAGGTGAAAGTCCCACCCTCGTTTTTGGTATACTACGTGCAAGGAACCTTTTCACCTGCTTTTGGGAACGGAAATTATTGTAAAGTCTTGCGATTCGATTGGGGTTCAAATTTTGTTTTTTAAAACCCTGGCGGGGGAATCGCCCCAAGGGTTTGACTAAAAAAAATACCGGTATCGATCAAAATAAAAAAGGGGAAATTTACTTTTCAAGCAGCGTGTGCCACAACATTTTTGAAAAATTTTTTTTCCGTAAATTAAAAAATAATATTTTATCCGTGACAAACTTCTATTAATTTTTTATTCCGTAAAAAAACCCCTTAAAATCACCAAAACGGGGGTGAAAAAATTTGCCATAGGCATTTTTTTTTCCTGCCCAAATTTGTTGAAATGGTTTTCTAAATAGTTTAGACAAAAACACTGTTGGATTGAAAAAAGGGGGTAAAGTCATAATTTTGATTTCGTAAACTCCTGAACATTTCCCTGTTCCATTGAAGCGATGTAATGTAAACTGTCGATAATAAACCCCCAAGTGGGGGGAAAAAACTATCGGAACCCCCTTTTTCCTAAACAAAATATGACAAATTTTTAGAGACTGGGAAAAAAAATTTTATTAAAACCGAAGCCTTTCCACACGCCCTCGTTTTTTATCCATAATTTTATTTTTTTTAGCGGGCCCACAAAAACCATTTGTATCACATTGGAAATTTGGGCTGATTTTCAGACGCATCCCCGTCGCCAAAAATCGGCTAAAACCCAAATTTTAAACCCCGACCAAAAACATCACCCAAAAAAACTCAAAGGGTTTTTCATTTCGATTACGCCGGGTTTTTCATGAATTTCTCGTTTTTGGAATAATTATTTTTTTTTTGTTCAATGTACCCTCATGTATCGAAGAAATTTTTTCTAGTTGCCCCACATTTCATTCCCAATCAAAATTTTTAAAAAAAATTACCCCAAGCGATTTTTAAAATTTTATATTTTAAAAACCTTGCTTGTTATTTTAAACAACCCGATTCAAACTACAGTCTTTAAAAATCCAGATTTTGAAATTTGTTTAAAAAATTCACAGCTTTTTTTCGGGTTAGTTGTAACCTTTCTTTTTACCGAATTAAATACCCACAGAATACAAATCTACTCTTTTTGGGCATGTACAAAAATAAATTTTTTTTGTTGAGAGGGGCAATTCTAAAAAGCAAAATGACTGCTTTTGGGATGATGAGGGCCAAAATTTTTTAAAGCATAGTTTGGTTAAATCCCAGCTTTTGCCATCAAGCTTGGCTACGTTATCCCGGTACACTTTAACCTAAAACCACCAATAAACATCCCCCGGGGCTGTGAAACAGTGAAATTTGGGTTTGCATAAAAAAAGTTTAATTGTGCTATGAGTGAACAATCTTTATAATTCCATTGTTTCAATTAATAAATACTTTTTTATTTTTTATTCATATTAGCTATGAAAAAAAAAAAGGGTTTTAAACAAAACAATACCACATAAAAATTTTCGGAAGGCGGGAAATAAACAGTTTATTTATAAAATGTTTCCCAATTTTAAAAAAAAATCAAAATTATTTTTGTTCAGTTTAGATTTAAATATTTACGAAGGGGGAAAAAACTTAACATGGGTTTTGGAGGGTGTCTGCTTTTTTAATATTTTTCTTGGGTAAAACCGGAAATCCTTCTGTAAATACTCGCTCGAAAATACCGATCTCAAAAAAAAATCCAAACTACTCGACTCGAAACAAAAAAACACTATTTCGCACACCCCTATCTAAGAGATGTTTCTTGTAATGGGGTTTGTTTGGGCTTTGGTATTTTCTATTGATTGCAAAATTCCTAATTTTTTACTCATAAGAAAAATTAAAAGTATTTAAAAATACCAAGTAACGAAAATTAAATAACATTTTTCCCCTTTTTGTCCAAAAAAATAATAAACAAATAATGTTCTTTGTTATTCATTGTCAGGTATCTGTTTTGACTGATAGGGAAGACCCAATGGGCCCGTATCGGGTACGGTTTCAATCAAAAAAAGATTTTAATAGAAAAAGGGAAAAATTTAGTTTAAAACCAAATTTTTTCATTCAGTAGACTCTACAAAAGGGACACACGTATAACCCCTTAGGGCTGGTATAAGACCGGGTTTAAAACCCCAAAATTAAACAAATTTAATCTTAATTTTTTTTAACTAAAATATTTTTAACCTTCGGACAAAAATCCAGGTAATATACAAAAATAACAAACCCCGTGGAATCACAAAGTTTTTTTAAGGAAACTCTTGTTCATACAGATGATGTCTGAGGAGAGCAGCTATTCTAAGGAAAGGCAGACACAGTGCTTGGATCTGCACAAACAATTTTCCCAAATTTTAATATATTGTTATATTTAATGCACAATTTTCCACAAAAAAAACAATTTAAAAATTTATATTTAAAAAAATGTTTAAATTAATTTAATAATTTTTCCTTTTATAATAATGTTTTTAAATCAATCAACATGGGACAAACATTTAAACAACTAAGTGAACTTAAAAGGTAATCTTTAAAAAAATATAGTAGTTTATGTTAAACATTGCATTTGGTTTATTATAATTTATATATTATAATTTAATTGTACATCCATTATTGGTATTTATTCTACAAAAAATCTCCAAGAGATGAGATCACATTTTGTACATTTGCTTTGTAAAAGATACTTTGTAAAAAGATACCACTGAACTCTAACTTTAGTCTTTATTTGGACTCTAACCCATCCACCCACCTATACACGTACAATGGTACTAATCCATCCACCCACCTATACACATACAATGGTACTAATATAATTTGTACCATTACTTTTGTACCCATACCGGTACTTCTGTGTGTGTATGGGTGGGAGAGAGAGACCCTAGATGCAATTGTGTGTATGAAGGGTGGATGGTTGAGATGAGCGTCAAGGCACTGACCATGCCACCCCAACGTGCTTGTATGGGTGGGGGTGGGGTGGGTGGGTCAGTACCAACCGTGTCTGTATGGGTGGGCGGGTGGTCAATACAGTCCCTTCCATCTAAATATATCTTTTTCATAAGAATTATTCAATAGTATAATTTGAACTCTATATAGTAAACTTCTGTTCGTTTCATGTATTCATTAAATTAAACTTCTGTATTAGACTATTTTATTGATGATTATGTTCAAATTATTTAATGAACCTGGCATTTTAAAATTTACTCACCAAATAAATACCAAAGGTAAAAAAACCAGGTTGTAGAATTTTACTAAAATTAAAGAAGCGCCAAAATAGAAACCAACAGTAAATGTATCAGAATAAAAGGAAACCTAAAAGCAGTAGGTAAAACTTAAACCAACAATAAAAAGTTATCAGCGTAGGAACAACGTGCAGATTTTCAGGCTGGAAGAAGTTGTTGGTGAGGGAAACTGTTTCACTGTTTTTTGGTTTGGGGCGAAAAAGCATCGGGGGCTGGATTTTCCCGAAGGCCCAAACCTTTGGGGCATGGGTTTTGGGCCCAAAACACAAACGCCGGGAAACCTGATAGGAAAGAAAGACTTTCACCCCAAATAACACCCCCCTTAAACAAATACCGAAAATAACCCCCTTTGTTTCACCCCAAAAGAAAAAGCTAAAAGGGGCCCCCGGCGTCAAAATTTGCGTGAAGTTTTAAACAAAACAAGGGGGCCCTTTTTCGCAGCGATGGAGTTGCACAGCGGGGGAAGCAAGGGGAAAACCATAAACGGGGGGGGGGTCAACAAAAAACAGGATGGGGGGTTGCAACCCCCGGATGGCTGACCCTTATTAGATTTGCCAGTTTAAGACGTTTAAATAAAAGGGGCTTTTTTTAAATTTTTTTTTTATTTGTTTTTTTAAATAAATCTGAAAATTAAATTAAAATATCTCATTTTTTAATGCTCAATCCCCTTCTTTTTTTCAAAATGAAAAATTTCCCCGCACTTTTTTGGGACACAAATCAATTTTATAATTCAGTTTCTAAAACTTGGCCCCAAAACCAATATAAGGATAATAGCGATAAACCCCAAATGTATTCAATATCTAAGAAATGACCTTTACATCTAAAAGTATAAACCCAAATTTTTTCCCTGAAAACAAAATTCCTTTAAAAAAGCTTTTTGTTTTAAACTCCCGTTTGTCCCGTCTGAAAAAACCCCTTTGGGTTAAAAATTTTAAACCCCTTAACGGAAACCCCCTTTTCAAAAAGTCATTGTTATGGGGTTTTTTTCTTGGGACCTGCAAAATTTCCCAAAATTCCCTTAAAAATTTTATACCCCTTAATCATAATGTTTTTTTTTTTTTTTTTTTTGGGTTTTTTGATTTTTTGTTTTTTTGGGGGGGTTGTTTTTTTTTTTTTTTTGTTTTTTAAAAAACTTTACCGCTATTCAAAATTTTTCAAACTACGACACAGGGCTAACATGATATTTGTTGCGCCCCCTTCGACCCGCGTTTGCCCCCATGAAAAATACCCTGCCCCTGGACTTTCTAAGCATAATTTTTATATTCAAAGTTTAAAAGATTTTTACCTCCTAAGAACACCCCTAAATTTTTTTTCCCTTCAGAAATTACAAAGTAAAAATTTGGGATCTTTTTATTAAAGACGCTAGAATTTTTAAGAATTCGCCCCGGCCCTTGAGTCACTCTATGGCCCCCAAAAAGTTTTAACTTAAAAAATGATTCAGCCTTTTTGGGTGCCCCGCTTTTTTCGGGGTATTTAAAAAAATAAATTAACCCGACAGCCACCCCTTTGGGGATTACTAAACCTTTTTTCACCAAAAAACAAAAGCAAAGAGATTCCGTTTTTTTCGCAAAGCAAACTGAAACCCAAGGGCGGCTGCTAGACTGGCCCTTATTATAAACTGCTTAGAAATAAATTTAAAAAAACCAACACAAAATCTAAATTTTCCTTTTTTTATTGAAAGAATTTTCTCAACAAAAACAACCCTCAAAATCTTTATTGTGAAACGTTTGGGAATTTTTTATTGGTAAGGGTAATAGTGACAGACCATTGCAAAAGGGACCAAAATCAATGTTTAAATTATGGGGAAACCCCCCTATTGATAAACTGGTGCTTGTGATTGTGTTTTTGTGAACTAAACAATCCAGAAAAAGATGACATATTCAGTGCCCTTTTTATTTTCCCAACACCTAAACGCGGGGCCCTGATTTTTTTTAAGTGAAAACATGAGAATTTTCTAGTATTTGCATTTTGGGTGACAAAATTTCCATACAATTTTTAAATATTTTTTTCCCCCTACCCTTTCCCCTTTTTATTATTTTTTCCCATTTTTAACAAGTCACTCCTTTCCCCAAATTTTTGGAAAATTTGGTTTTTTTTTTTCGGAGTCCCCCAATTTCCAAAAACAACCAAAACCAAAAATCCAAAAAAAATTTAACCAAATTAGTATTCATCACCTTATCAAAATGTTTTTGAAAAGGGGTTCTTCAGCAAATTACATTTTTTAAACTGAGTAAAAAGGGTTTGGCCCCCAAATTTCCCAGTCGGTTTTTTGGTCAAAACCCACAGCACTACCACTGCTCTTTTAAAAATTTACTGATAAATATCCGTTCGGAATGGAAAAAGACCTTTTTAAATTTTTAAACCCACTCTTGAAATTTTTCCCAAGGCATTCGCCGGGGTTTTTTCATCCTCTTTTTTTTTTTTACATTTTTGAAGATAGGGTTTTTTTACTGATTGCGTAGACTAAAAGTGAGGGTCTTAATTGACGGGGTCATCAGCAGTGTGTTAGAAAATATAATCGAAATGGGAAAACCCCACTCAGGGGTACGACAGGGTACAGCCCCTTTGGGCCCTTTTTATTTTTCCCTATACATTGGGGATACAGAGAATCCCTTTTTGCTGTCACAAAGGATTTCCCTACTGAGGTCCCTTTTAAAGGAAAAGTGTATCAAAAGTTCTTAGTGTGTTTACAATGGGGTCCACAAATGTAGGTCCTCTAATGGAAAGTCTATCAATATAATGAATAACGTGCATAATGAAAAAAACACTTCATTTTTATTAAAATTGGAAAAGCTCCCCCGGCCCCTCATCAAAAAAGCATTAAAAACTAAATTTTTTTGTGGTTTGATTAGGCATATAGTTGAATATTAATGCTCGTACACAAAAGTGAATGTAAGGGAATATCAAAGGGGGTTTATAAATAATAAAATAATTATATAATTTTTAGAGATAGGGCATTAGCAAACTTACCTTAAAAAGACCAATTCCCCTAACCCCCCAAGAGTAAAAACCCTACATAAAGAAACACATAATCACCCCAAATTTTCAGGGGCCACTAGGGGGTCTTTTTTCAGGGTTTTTTACGAAGGGGGGGAGGGAGGAGGGAGGGAGGGGGGGGGGGAAGGGGGGGAGGGGGGGGAGGGAGGGAGGTGAGGGAAGGGAGGGGAGGGGGGGAGGGGGGGGAGGGGGGGGAGGGAGGGGGAGGGGGGAGGGAGGGGGAAGGGGGGGGGGGAGGGGGAAAGGGGGGGAGGGGGGGGAGGGGGGGAGGGAGGGGGGGGGAGGGGGAGGGAAAGGGGGGGAGGGAGGGAGGAGGGAAATGGGGGGGAGGGAGGGAGGGAGGGAAAGGGGGGAGGGAGGGAGGGGGGGGAAGGGGGAGGGGGGAGGGCAGGGGGGGGGAGGGGGGGGAGGGGGAGGGAGGGGGGGGGGAGGGAGGGGTGGGGGGAGGGAGGGGGGGGAGGGGGGGAGGGGGGGGGGAGGGAGTGGGGGGAGGGGGGGGGGGGGGGAGGGGGAGGGGGGGGGAGGCGGGGAGGGAGGGGGGGGGGGGGAGGGGGGGTGGTAGGGGGGAGGGGGGGGGAGGCGGGGGGGGGGGGGGGGGGGGGGGGAGGGAGGGAGGGGGGGGGAGGGAGGGAAAGGGGGGAGGGGGAGGGAGGGGGATGGGAGGGGGGGAGGGAAGGGGAGGGGGGGGAGGGGAAGGGGGGGGGCAGGTAGGGGGGGAGGGTGGGGGGGGAGGGGGGGGGGGGGGGGGAGGGAGGGGGGGCGGTGGGGGCGGGGGGGGGGGGAGGGGGGAAAAAAGGAGGGGAATAAAGGGGAAGGGAGGGGGGGGAAGGGAGTGGGGGGGGGGAGGGGGGGGGGAAGGGAGGGGGAGGGAGGGGGAAGGGGGGGGGGGAGGGGGGAGGGGGAGGGGAGGGGGGGGGGGGGGGGAGGGGGGGGGGGGGAGGGGGGGAGGGGGGGAGGGGGGGGGGGAGAGGGGGGGGGAAATTTCGCGACCCCTATTACCAAAAGGGAAAAATCCCAAATAGGGCCCCAAAATTTTTTTGGGAAAAAATTGTTTCCAAAAAAGAAACTAACCCCCAGGGGTTAAATGAACTTGCCTAAGGCCCAAATTTTTTTGATGCCTTAATTTTCTCCAATATGCTTTTTCCCCCGGCCCAAATGCCCCTTTTTAAACCCAATACAAAAATGTAGCAATGCAGGGAATTGTTTGGTATAAAATTTTTTAAAAATATAAAAAATTTTGATTTTACTTATTAAAAGAACCGGGTCAACCCCTTTAAAACGGGATAAAAGGCCTTCGGAAAAACCCCCCAAAAATTAAAAAACCCCTTTTCCCCTCAATTTTTTGTTTACCCCCTTGGGTTTTTCCCCTCAGAACGGAAAAAATTTGACGAAAATTTCAGTATAAAAGAAGGGGGTTCAAATAAATTTTTGGGAGGTTTATTTCAATAAAACCCAAATTTATATAAAATTTTTAAAAAAACTTAAAATTAAAAATTTTTTTGTGATTTGGGAAAGGGAAAAAAAAACAAAAGTTCACTAACAATTTTTTTTTTTAAAAAAGGTTTTGATTTTCGATTCAAATTTAAAACATCACCATTTAAAAACAATTTTTCAGTTTGGCCTAAATTGTAAAAACAAAATAGCACCCTTTTAAATATTTTCTAATTTTTGGAAGAATTATTTCCCTCCTTACTAAAAACCCCTTTATCTTCCCTTTATTCACCATAAATAAATCACGTTTTTTAAATTTTTATATAACTCCCCAGCAAAAAAACCCTAAATTTGAACTTTCCGTTGGGGCCCACCCTTTTTAAAAAATACTGAATGTCCAATTAACCAAACGAAAAATCGAACTTGAAGGTTAAAATAAACAAGAAAGAAAAGCAAAAACATTAAAGTGAAAATTCCCTTTTCCCTTTACGGGCCAATTTTTAAAATGCATTTTTTTTTCTGCCCTGGCGTCAAAATGTAGTTTTCTTTCGTTAGAATTGAAGCTTCTAAATTGGTTTAAAAAAACAAATGGAATTTTTTTACAAAATTAAAAATAAAAAAAAATCAAAAAATTTTTTTCCCGGGGCCCCTTTGGAAACCCAAACCTTTGGGGCAACCCCAGAACAAATTTTTCAGCACCGTAAAAAGGGTTCCCTTTGGAAAAACATTTTTCGACGTAAACCCTTTTTTTGGAACCACATATAAAAAAAACAAAAAAAACCCTAACGGCCCAGGAATTTTTCTAGAGCATTTTTCCTTTTAAAACGTCTCAAGATAAATGTTTCCAAAAAATTATTTAAGAGTTCTTTTTTTGCAATTTTTTCCAAACCGTTATTAGGGATGGTTTTTATCCTGTGGGGGGACAACATAAAAATTTTTGAAATCCTTATTTTTTTAAAAAAAAAAGAGCTGTAAAAGGGTCTTTTAACCGAAATCAAACTTTCTTTGAAACACTAAAACCACTTTTTTTAATTTGCCCCTTTAGGGATACAAACAAAAAAAACTTATACATATATGGGCCCCAAAAATTTATTTTTTTTAAATTTTTAACCAAAACAAATTTATTAAAAAAAACCCAAAAACCAGGGAATAACTATAATACAAAAAATAGAAATACAACCCACAACCCCCTCCGTCCCACCCTTCCCCCCCCTCCCCCCCATTTAAAAAGAAAAATTTACCCACCCCCAACCCCCCCCTAACAACAAATGATAGTGAAACCCCCCACCCCAACCCCTCCCCCGTACCGTGGTAGTGGGCCCAACCCCAAACCCCCCCCCTACACGAAAAGGGGAATTTTTTTCATTTGACTCAGCAAAAAACAAAAAAAAACAAAATCCCCCCTGTTTAGCGTTTTAAAAATACATAACATTCTCCCCTTACAATAAATAAAAACCCCTGGAAATTTTCCCGAAGGAAAAAAAAATTTTATAAAAGGGCTTTTTAAAAAAAAACCTTTTTAAATTCCCCTTGAAAGAATTTTTTTTCAACTGAAAAACCCCTCAATTTTTAGTTTTTTCCTCAATGTAATTTCTGTTAAAAAGTTTTTTTTAAAAAGTTTTATAACCCTTGCTTTCATAAATTAAGGGACTTTGCTGTAGTTTACTACCCTATGTAGTAAAAACTTAAATTTTGTACTTCAATTAAAAAAGTAATTTTTGGAAATTTAAAAAATTTTTTAAGAGATAAGTATAGTCAGTAAGAAATTTTTAGTATTTTTTAAAATTTTTGACCTGGGGATTTTAACCAAAGGGCTTTGACTTTTCAATAATTTCTTTGAAATTTTATTGGGGAATAAAGATTGGGGGGGGTTAATTTTGATTAATCATAAAAGCAGGGACGAACTGGGAACAAACGATAAAACCCAAAAGAAAATTGCTTTATTGCCCCTTTCGGGACCGCCGAAACCCTACGAAAGGGGGGGCGGGAAAATTTTGAGGGGGAAAAGGGGCCCCACATACGAGTTTTAAAAAAGGGGTTTAAACTTTTCCTTTAAAACCCAAATTCACAAAAACCCCAAACACAAAAGAAGTAGTAAAATACACAAAAAAACACATAAAAAAATTTAAAACAAAAAATTTAGTGCCCCCCTCGGGAAAAATTTTTTTTAAGGGGGGAGTAGAAAAAATGACTCACCTTAAGGTTCTCTCTCCCCCCCCTCCCCCCCCCCCCCATTACCCCCCTTTTCCCCCCCCCCCCCTCTCCCTTCTCCCCCCCCTCACCCCCCCGGGAAAACTAATTCCGCTTAGTCCCCCTTTAAAAACCCAATACTAATAAATAAGGGAGCAAAAGCAAGTAATTAAGTGAGAGATTTCTTTTAAATAAATATAATAAAGTGATTTAACTTTAAAATAAGATCATCCCCTTTAAAAATGAAAAATTGGCCCCCCTTGCTAAACCTAGTATTACACTTTTTTGCCTTTATATTCAAAAAAGGGGTCACTGGGGGGTTTCCCCTGCGTTGGCTTTAGGGGGGGGGGAAATCTTATTCATGTAAGAGTTAAAAACCCAAAAACAAACAAATAACCCGTTTTTTAACCCCGGAGTTTAAAACAAATTTACCCAGGGGCGGAGGTCATCACTAAAAAAGGGTGTGTGGGGCTAGGGGAGGGGTATTTGGGGAAAAAGCCAATTTCCTCTTTTTAGAGTCCTACAAGGGAAAATTTTATTGGGGAAAAGGGGCTTTTGCCACAATCCCCCTTTCCCTCGGGCCCTTTTGACAAAACACACACGATAGCTGAATAGTCACCTGCATTAAAAATAGGTTTTACAAAAAAGCTTCACAAAACATGAAAAAGTAATGCTGAAACAAAACAATATTAATTGATGGCTGAAATAAAAAAAAACCCCAAAAGGCAAACATACAGAAAAAAAACGATTTTAAAAAAAAAAAACAGTTTTCCTTTGGGGTTTTTAATTTTTTTAATTGCTTAAAACAGGAAAAGTAAGCAACAATGAAAACAACCCAAAAATTTAAAAAAAAATTTATAACTTTAAAAAGGCAGGGCCAGGGACTTATTAAATACAAAATTTTAAGTACAAATTTTTTTAATTTTTTTAAAAAAAAATTTTAGCAAAAAAATTTTAAAAAGTAAACCCCTTTTTAAAAAAAAAAAAAGAAAATTTAACCGAATTTTTAAAACCCTTTTAAAAAATTTTTTTTCATGCAAATTAAAAAAAAATATAAAGGCATCTTTTTTAGGACTAAAAAAATTTTGTGAGAGGCCCGGAAGCTCAAAAAGAAAACGAAACTCAGCTGATGACTCTTTGATCCCTTTTTTTCCCCCTTTTCCCGAAAAATAGTCTTTTTCACCTTTTTCTTCCTTCCCCAAAAGACTTACAAAGGCAAAACTCATAGTGCATAACCCCAACAAGGGGTATGAAAAAAGGAAATTTTTTTTACCCTAGTCCCCCCGCCCCTCCAAATTTTTTCCCCCTTCAGGGGCGGGTCCAAAGGGTGATTGCTGGGACAAAAAATATTTAAGGTTTACCCCCGGTAATTTTTCAGAGTGCCTTGCCCAAAATTTCGGTGAACTACTCTGGGGAAAGATTTCTTTACAAGCAAAACCTTTGAGGTAGCTAGGAGGAAGGGTTTTTTTCCCCCCAAAAGGGATCCAAAAGGGGTTGGGCCTTTTAAAGTTCGGCCAGGTCCTGAATTCCATCAGAGTCTTGGAAGGAAAATGTGGGCTTCTGGAAAGTGTCACTTGTGATTCTTCTAAAGAAAATTTATGATGCCCACGTCCTGCCAAGGGCCAAACTCCCCCCCAAAAGTAAAACAGCCTCGATACTTTAAATTGCCAAAACCCTTTACCAGCAGGGCAAATTTTTTATATTTGGGCCAATCCCGGAAACCATGGATCCCTCAAAGACCCCCAAAAGCTGGACTTTTTGGCCCCACCCAAAAAGGGAAGCCCTTTTTTTAAATTTCCCCCCCGACAAAAAATGAGAACTTTTTAAAATTTTAATTGAGCAAAGGGGAAATTTTTTATATTCCTTTTTTTATTCTCTTTTTATAAACTCTTCCCCGGAAAAAATAACCACCAAACAGCTTAACAGGCGGAGGTTTGGAGGGAAGGGGAAAACTAACTTTTTAGTTCCCGTTTTACCAACCACGACTCAACTTTTCTGTCCCCCAACCCCAAACACCAAGGCTTCTTGGGTTTAAAAACATGCATGTGGGGGGGATACCTTCTTGTGGTATATTGGACCCAAAGTTAAAAATGTTAAAAATCATCTTATTTTTTACCAGGCGAAAAAATTGGGCCTAAGAAACCCCTTTTTTTAAACATTAAAAAAATGGAAAAACCCAAAGGGTTTTTAAACAAACATTTTTTAACCCCCAAATTTGGCCGAGTGATTTAGAACAGTAAAGGGGAGGGCTCCCCTTAAAATTTTTATTTGGCCAATAAAATACAGATAATTAAAAGTTTGGGGAACAAAAAACCAAAAACCCAATTTTTTGGGAAGATTTAAATGATTGGGTTTAAAAACCCGCATGACTTAAAATGGAAACAAAAAACCAAAACAGGCTTTCAGGGCAAAATTCTTAATTTCCGCCCGCAAAAAAACTGGGATAAAAACAGCAGGGGATGGGATTTCAGGGAAAAAAGCAGGTTTCTTTTACAGGTGTCCAACAACAGGGGAAAAAAGTGAAAACCTGGAAAAGTCAGGGAACTGAAATACCCGGGAAAAGGGCAGGGGGTTAAAAAAAAACCTGAAAAATCCTAACAAAAAAAACCAAAGTGTTTGGATTTTGAATAGTCACAAAAATACTTGGATTTCAAAAAAAAATTTTTTCCCTTTTTCTTTTTTTCCGTAAAAAAAATTTTAAATTTTTCAAAACCAATTTAAAAATTCTAAATTTAAAAAAAAGCTACTTAAATGCTTTTCTTTTCCTTGGGTTTTGAAAAACCTCAAACACCTAAATTAAAAAATCGCTAAAAGTTTAAATTTTCCCGAAATAATTGTCCCAGTACTTTTGTTTTAAAAAAAATCCCTAGACCTAAAAATTAACCTGGTTTTTTTTGGGAAATTTTTATATTTAGCACTGTTTTTCAAGGCAAAAGGAAAAAAAAAGCAAAAATCTAAAATTAAATAAAAGGTAAAGTTTGTTTTTTACCCCAAAAGGGTAATTTTTAAAAAATTTTTTTTAATTCTACCCCCTAAAATTTTATCAAGTTTTTTTTTAAAAGAATAATTATTGTAGTAATTTTTTTGAATTTAAATTATTACGGGTTTTTTTAAATAAAAAATAAAAATTTTTTGGGGAAAAAATTTATATTTCGTAATTAATAATTGTAAAAAAACTGTAAATTTAAAGTATATTACTATTTAAATTAAAAAAGACTTTTATGTAACCCAAGGGCAATTTGGGGTCAAGGGGGAAAAATTTTGGGGAAAAAGAAAATCACGGATTGGAGAAGGAAAAGTCAGGGAAAAATTTTTTAAGGAGGTTTTTAAAAAAAAACCTTGGGTTTTTTATCATAAAGGGGTTTTTATTTAAAAAAAACACGACAAAAGACCTAATAGAGCCCCCCGGAGGGGAAGAAATTTCCCTTTCCAAAATTAATTTAAGGTAACGGAATCTATGCTCAGGGGCCAAAGGTTTTGGTTATTGGGTTCTACTCTCGATGTGACCAGGCCCGGTCCCGAAAGTATTGGGGGGTTCCCCAGGGTGGGGTTTCCTCTTCACTTAAGTGGAATCTTGGGGGGGTTTTAATCAAAAAAAAATTTTTTAAAGATTCCCGTGTCTTTTTGCAAATATTTGTTTTGGTTAAACCAAAATGGGGGGGTTTGGAAAAAACTTTGAAATAGGTTACCAAAAAAGGGTTTTAATTAAAAGGCCCCAACTTTGGCACATCCGAAATTAAACCAACCCCCTGGGGGAAAAAAAGAAATTTTTAAAGGCCTTTTCCAAAAAGAAAAAGAGGAACCGGGGGGAGGGGTAGAGAGGGGGTTTTAAAAAGCAAGGGGGGGGTTTTCCCGTAAAAATTGGGAAAAAATTTAAAAAAAACCCCCGAAATCCCAAATCCCATTTTTTTGCCATATCTTTGAGCGTAAAATGCTATAATCAGGACCAAAGCCCCATTTGTATAATAGATTCTAAAGATAAGCATTTCATGTAGGCAACTGTATTTAAAATATTATCATATCATATTCGTAACCAGAGGATGTTCTTGCTATGTATTTAGATTCGTGATTCACGCACACCAGTCTTGATCGTGCGGCCATGGTGATTACGGCAAAAAGTATCCTCGTTATTTAAAAAGAGGGCTTGTCCAAATAAACTGTTGCAAATAGCCGTCACTAGTTTTTCATACAAAATGTGATAACTGATCACAAAGAATCAATTATTGAACTTTTTCAAAACTTTGTTACATAGCTTTTACCATCATTTAAAATTAACAGTTGCATTTATTTCAGGTCCATTCTTTGAAAGTTCATGACTAAAACTATTATAAAACTGACATTTTTGGACTGATTTAGTTAAATTGCCTTCAATCTGTAACAGTAACTACACATGGAACGTAAACTATTGAAATTGAAAAGCTATAATAATTTGGAATAGAATGCCCCGAACAGTTTGTTCCGGCAATATGACTAATAATATAATGAAATAACAATTAATGTAGCTACTACCAGTACATCGCCGACTCTACAAGTGCCAATATAAAATGTACTGCCAGCCGTAGATACGATTGTTATCCATATTGTTTTGAGTTTTTGTTGTTATTTAAACTAGAGATGGAAATTACAGTTACTTTTTCGATAACCTTTTACGTAATTCTATTATGTTCTTGTAACATGTTATAGTAATCTGTTATTTTTGTAACCTGTTACTCTTGACACGTTGACGTTCCAGACAGATATTCTGTTTCTGTTATGGCCTGAAATTACTCAAGGGCTATAAAATATCTTGATTAAAATGAAACAACTAAAAACATTCAACTCATTTGTAATAGCCCATTTTATAAACTGATTTTTCAAAACAAAAACATTCTGGTCATAACATAAAGTTCTTATTATTAAATAATCAGCTGATTGTAAAGATTAAATCAGCATTAATATATAACAATCTTCAACGCTTATTTTTGGAAACGTCCTGGACCACTCGGAGCTGATCAACATGCCTTCTGGCTTTTCTTCCATCTTGAAACTCCACGACGTACATCACGTTTCCAAGTCTTCTAATCACAACAGCTTGCTTCCAACGCTGATACCTTTCGTTGTATATCCTTGCAAGAACGTGGTCTCCAGGTTTAAAGCATCTGAGTTTTCTTAACGCCTGACGTGTACTTTCTTCACTTGAAGAACTTGTATCCTCCCTTGGGGGTCGAAGAAGGTCTAATCTGGTTTTAATATTTCTTCCTAACATTAACTCGGCTGGTGTTGCCTTTGTGGTAGTATGGGGAGATCTTCTGTTGGCTATTAGAAAGCGTGCCAGTTTAAGATTAATATCTCCATTTTCATTCATCATTTTATTTAAAGCCACTTTTAGGGTTTGGACATAACGTTCCACCTGTCCATTAGACGATGGATGGTATGGAGCGATCGTTTTGTGGTGTATACCATTTTCTTTTAGGAATGTCTTAAATTCATCAGATGTAAAGCTTTTACCATTATCAGAAATCAATGTTGCTGGCAGTCCGAACCGAGAAAATGTCTCTCTCAATTTTTCAATGGTACTTTTAGATGTAATGCTTCGCACAGGAAAGACCTCCAGCCATTTGGTGTAGGCGTCAACTATTAGTAAAAATGTTTGTCCTCTAAAAGGACCAGCGTGATCAATATGCACTCTCTGGAATGGTTCTTGAGGCTCGTCCCATGGATGATTTGTTGTTTTTGGAGGGTTTCTTTGAAACTGAGAACAAGCTCGACAAGCTCGAACTATCTCTTCTATATTAGAATCCATTTGAGGCCACCAAACGTAGGCTCTGGCCAAAGCCTACGTTTGGTGGCCTCAAATGGATTCTAATATAGAAGAGATAGTTCGAGCTTGTCGAGCTTGTTCTCAGTTTCAAAGAAACCCTCCAAAAACAACAAATCATCCATGGGACGAGCCTCAAGAACCATTCCAGAGAGTGCATATTGATCACGCTGGTCCTTTTAGAGGACAAACATAAGAGTTGTCATTCCTAAAATCATCTTTGAGGCTCTTAAGAAGTTTCTCCTTTTGTGTTTCATTCATGTCCTCTACAGTATATATATTAGCATTGGTTCCCATTAGTACCATCCATTCTCGTCCAAAAATTGCTTGCAGATTCCCAGGCAGAACATAAATGTTTCCTCGTCTCTCTTGATTGTTTAGCCTAATAGAAACTGTAGCAAATCCTAACGGCTTAATAGCCTCGCCTGTGTAAGTTGTTAGTGTAAGTTCAGTTTTCAACAATTCTTTTTGAGGAAAAATGCCTTTTAAAAGCTTGAACTGAAATTGTAGACACTGTTGACCCAGTATCGTACTCAAACGTAACTGGTCTTTGGTCTACCAAACAGTTCACCAACATTCTTTTTGGCTTAGGTTGCATTTCTGGTAAATTATCACTGTTCAATTGTTTCATGGATGCATTATGTTGATCTGGTGTCATATCTGATTCCGGTTTCTAAATTTTCATCCTCTGCTAACTGTTTTGTTTGTCCTCCTTTCCACTGGTTTCGGACATACTCGTTTTATATGACCCACTTTCTTGCAAATGAAACATGTTGCTGACTTGAACAAACAGTCTTCTTTTCCATGGCTTGTAGATCCACAGCGGTAACATTTGGCATTTGTCTTCGGCTTTTCATTGATAATGATTTTTGTTTGATAATACTAACACTTTCATTACCATGTATTAGGTCAGCCTCTTCTGTGGCCTTTTCCATAGCCTGGGCAGTCTCTACACACTCTGAAAGGGACATTTTATCATGACTTTTCAGCAGTTCTTTCAATATATTCTTGTTGTGCAACCCTGATATGAACTGCTGTCTTACGTGTGCTTCTTGAGTTGATGCCCTGCATTTTTCACATTTGAAGTTGCAGTATTTAGCCAACTTCTTCAAATCACAAAGGTACTGTTTTACAGACTCTCCTTCTTTTTTGTTTTCTTCCGGTGAAATTTGTATTGTTCAGTGATAAGGCTTGGTCTAGGGTTGAGTAACTTTATCAACTACGTCTACCCAGTTCCTGGTACTTCCTTGAGCTAGGTCTGTCTGGACTAAGATGATCGCAAAGCTGCTGGTAAAGTACTTACACCCATAGTATGAATCAATATCTGAGTTTTTCTCATGTCCATTATTTTCATCAACACTCACCATAGCAAATAATTTTCAAGTCGTCCAATGAACGAGTCCCATGTTTCGGTGTCTTCTTGAAAACTTTTCAAACGCAACATTACACCAAGCACCTCTCTCCTCTTGCATCTTGTTTTTGTTAACTTCTCTTTCTGTTTCAACCAAATTGTCACTCTGAAACTTCTTTCTTCTTGAAGTCATTTTGTTTAGTTTTCCTCGTCGCCAATAAAATATCTTGATTAAAAATGAAACAACTAAAACATTCAACTCATTTGTAATAGCCCATTTTATAAACTGATTTTTCAAAACAAAAACATTCTGGTCATAACATAAAGTTCTTATTATTAAATAATCAGCTGATTGTAAAGATTAAATCAGCATTAATATATAACAGGCTATAAGTCTCGTTACAGCTGGTCTACATAACATTCCAAGTTACCAAAAGTTATGACGTTGAAGTTATGCCTTATGTTATGTTACAATTATAAGTTACGTTCATTGCTGCTTTGCTTAACATTACAGAGTTACTGCTCAAAGTTCGTTCTGTTATCAATAATTTAACTGTAACATGCAAGAGTCTTGTTTCATTCATACATCAGTTACAGTTCCGTTTACTTTTCATCGCGCTATACTTACTCTCCATTATTACTATGCGTTACATTTATATAAAGTTCGTTATAACCTTATCATGCATCATGACTGGGAATTACCGTATTATTTATCCTGTTTCGTTAAATAACGCCTATCTCTCGACAACTCAACTTGACACATGGCAGTACAAATAGTACGATGAAAACAAAAACAAGGTTAACCTTCACCAGTTGGCAGTTGTTATCGCTAGTTAGTATTGTATTGACAATTACAGTAATTATTTTGTTTCTCTTAGTGGAAACCAAAAATTGTAGTCAATGGTGAAATTGAGGTTAGCTGAAACAAACATCTTATTGTGTAACTACTGTTTTATTGATTATTAGGTTTAACTTTCAATTGAACAAAAGCATTTTGTGTACTTTTGAAACTTGAAAACATTAGTATGCAAAGTACCGTGGGAAATATAATAAAAATAAAATAAAATGGATTTTAGTGACAATACCCAATCTCTTTCCATGTCTATTGGTGTATTCTTTATATACTAATAACATTAATTTAAGTTTGTCAGTTTGACTTGATTAAAGTTTAAAGATCAACTTTCGAAGAAGAGTTAGTGACAAGGCTATTATATAGTAGTAGCAATAGTTGAGTGGAAAACTGCTGTAAAATCTCAGCTGTCAAAACATCCCTATTGTGTGGCCGAAGATCAGTCGAGCGTCAGTGGTTACCCCTCTCCACGGTTTACCTGTACATTATTAGGCTCACGTATAAAAGGCTAAAAACTTTACCACTTGCTGCACAATATTGAACGATAGCTCATTTCACTCCTCATACTATAACCAATAAAAAAAAGCTTGAATGGTAATTGTACGATGCTTCATTCTAATTATCGGCACTGTAATATAAAATGAATGTATAACGTTTGTTTTGTGCTTTACAGTGCCTATATTTAGAATGAAGTGTCGTACAATTACCATTTAAGCTTTGTTGTATTGGTTATAGTATGCGGAGTAAAATAAGCTATCGTTCAATATTGTGCACCAAGTGGTTTGTTTTTAGCTTTTTACACTTTAGCCTAATAATGTACAGGTAAACCACAGGGAGGGGTGGTTACTCACAATCTACTGATCTTCAGCCGCACAATGGGGATGTTTTGACAGTTGAGAGTTTATTGTGGGCCCATCAAGCTTGGAGTTTTCTGCTGCTTTTTGCACCAAATTGCAATTTTTGTTTAGTTTCAATATTTTAAAATTTTACTCTGAATTTATTTTAGACCTTTTTTTATAAATTATAACAAATATTTCACATATTATTTTACAGTTTATTTAACATATATCTTTATGAATATTTGTATTTAATCACTGATATAATCATTTTATAGATTCTAAAACAATTTTCCAAACTTAAAACTGATTCGACTCGACTCCTAAAATTGCTTCTTGCACACCCCTACTTGCCACTCATCAACATTCTACAATTTTTAATAGAGAAAAATGGGCACTCTAAACACCCAGACACACTGTTTTTTAACTTGAGAGACGAGGCTGCATATGGTTCGCTGAATCTATGACTCAGATGTTCTAGAGTGGTAGGGCAAGGCTTGTCAGAGATTGGCAAGTAATAACTAATAAGCTAGCTAGTATTCAAAGACTAGCATGCTTAATTAAAACGGGTGTGTTTTTATTTCACACACAAAGTGCTGCTTAATTTACTGCCACTTAACCTTCACCTCAGGATCAGAGGCCAGGAAGGCAGCCTAAGCTGAACAGTGCAGTTAAGCTAAAAAGGAACAGATCTAAATCTAGCACTAGCGAGCTATTGAAAATGAACTGCACAGCAAGACATTGGACATGTAGCAGATGTCATGCACTGCTTTCTACAGATCATGCCTGGACGACATTGAATCCGGCAGGACTGGAGACTAAGGATAGCAATAATTCCATCAACAAAAGAAATTGTCTGGTGTACAGATGGTTCTGTCATGGAGGGTGGGGCTGGGTATGGGGTTTACGGTCCCTCTTCTGGGACTCACCTATTCGACAGTCTAGGGGGGACTGTACTATCTACCAAGATGCAATCTTTGCCATCCTTGTCTGTTTCCAATAAGGACTCGCTAAACTAGGTAGGGGAAATAGATCTGCATTACGTCAGACAGTCAAGATAATCTTAAAGCCAATTTAACTTGACACTTGGGAGTGCTTTTGAGCTCCGTGTGCCTTGGCCTGTCTAAATAACGTTCAATTGAGGTGGGTTCCAGGGCAAAGCAGCCTCAAAGCAATAAAGAGGCTGATATCCTTGCTAAGAAGGGAGTCATGACTCCATTTGTACGACCTGAACCGGTATGTGGCATTGGATTTGCTACTGCCAAGACTGAAATACTTACCTTAGCGAGATGTTGTCACCAAAATAGATGGCAGCAGTTTCACAGCAAAGTCTATTCAAAATCTCTGATGAGGGGACCCAATCTGACTTGGGTAGTAGCCCATAAACTTACCACATTACTGACCAAATCACTTACCACCTTGAACAGTATGAAATCTGGTTGGTGATTGGCTTACATTACTGGACATGGCTTCAGGAAACATCTAACAACAATTGCTATCTACAGAGAAGACACTTGTAGTTGCTGGCTTTGTGGTGAGGCTCTTCAGTCTGCCGAACACCTGTTAACTGCATGCGAAGCTCTGAAGCTCAGGAGACGGAGACTTTTTAGAGTTGCGCTTTCAGAGGAAAAAATGATAGCTAGTCTGGGGAAAAGATTTTAGAGCTGGTTAAGCTGCTCGAATAGGTACCCTATTCTAGTAGAAACAAGAAGCACAATAAACCCAAGGATGACGTTTAATTAGGAATTACCTCAGAGCTCTCTTTTCTCCTCTACCACGGGAGCGGCAGGGCAAAAACTATTAATAGTCTTATCGGGAATTGAACCCAGACCGATTGCGTGGCAAGCCATCACCTTAGCCCTTTAGCTACAGCCGCTCCTTAGCAACTAACTAACATATGTTGAAGTTTTCTTAAGATTTAATAATTCAATTTTTTATCATTTAAAGCAGTGCTGTCCAACTGGTGGCCCGTGGCTCGCTTTCGGCCCAGGACTATATTTCAGGTGGCCTGTGGCCATCGTTGTATACTGTCTGTTCCGGAGAGTAAATTTTCGTTGTGCAATTGAGTGGGTGAATTTTCGAGTTGTCAAGAGTGTTGCATAACGGACCTACATCATCTTCAGGTTTTCAGTCCCGTCTCATTTGGCCGTGTACTTACAGTTATGCTTTAAGAGTGCAATGTGCATATTCAAGTACGAATTCAAACATACATTTTTAGTTAATTTAGAGACAAAAATTAACTGTACATTGTTAGGTACAACTTATCTTAATTAGACAATTGAATGTATGTATTCAATGTAGACTATCAATTTTTAAGGAAAAAGGCATTTGTTATACTTAACAGATTTATTTTTCACATGTTATATTTATGGCGCTCACACAAACACACAGGTCAACATTAAACTACAAATTAATATTGAAAAAACATTAATGTGTAGTTTTAATATTATTTTTTTCTTGTCTTTGTTACAATGGGTAGTATTAAGAAAGAAAAAAAAAAAAAATTAACCAACAAAATCGTGACTTCCAAGATCGTTGGGAATTTTAATATATATATATATTAGGAGCAAGAGTGCACTGCAGTGTTTAGTGTGTTATCAAGTGATAGCTGTTATCATCAAGAGACATTACATGACACATCATGAAGAAAAGTGTCAAAAATATATATATGTGAATCTAGAAACATATTAAAGGGAGTGCTAAATAAAGAAAAAAGTTTGTTTTCAGATTTTTAAGTTCAGCTCTTAAGGCATCCATCTTAGTATATAACAAACTGGTAAAAGAAAAAAAACATTCACCTAAGAAGAGTTAAATAAGAAATGTGCTATTTTTATGGCTGAGGCATTTGAAGACGAAAAATGTGCAAAACAGTTCGCCAGCGTCCATTTGTCTCATCATAGCTTTTGAGTACAGCTGATATATCTGAAACTACCCGGCTTTTAATATTCATTCTCACAGTTTATGGCAATTTTAAATGTAATGAAGAGCTTTTGAAGATGGTCTCCCTTCATGAAACAACAAAAGGGATTGGTATTTATCAAGCTCATAGTAATTTTAAATTGGAAAAATTGAGATTTTGTTTTAAAATTGAAATCCATGTTTGGCAGTACATACATATGTGAGGAGACTTTTTCTGACATGTAATAAAACAAGTCAAAATATAGACATTGCCTCTCATATAGCATCAGGAAAACATATTGGTTACTTCAACAAAGGGACTAATATGAACCTGACAAGTTAGTTTAAGAACATACAAAACCTCAATGTTCAGTTTTTTAGTGAATATTAAATAAAAATATTTCATTTTAGCTAGTTTACAAATAGCACACATTGTTAAAGATAATACACTTGAACTTACTTGAATTTATTAAAATATCTTTTCATTTTTTGTAACACCTACACTTTAAATTAGCAATAAAAGAATTTCAAATTAAAATCGAGTGCCAAAATATATGTAATATTGTACAGATTATTTATTTGAAAAAGAAAAAAAAATAGTTTCTATTGTTTGTAAATCCAAACAAAGGAATAAAAATATGAATAAAGATAAGTAAGTTGATAAAAAAATATTCTATAAAAAGTCAAATATAAATCACATTATAATTAAGTGAGTTAATTTAAATTATATACAACATTAACCTCTTCAAAAGGTTTATTGTAACGCCCCTCTACGGCGTCATAAAATCCTAGCCCCCGCAAAAGGATGCCAGAAATATCTGGCCCTCTGTTAGGTACAAGTTGGACAGCACTGATTTAGAGTATAACAGTTTATCCAATTAAAGAACAGATAGTAAAACTTGTTATAATTGTAATATACAATTTATCTGAAATTAAAACAATAAATGTCTATACTAACTCTGGTCAAGGTGGAGGGGCAATAGCAGAATTAACTGGGTGAGCAGAGCACAAGGATCACAGAGAAGAATGGGCACCTGGTTGCTTATAACGACGAGAGGTGCTGGGGAGGGAGAGGGGGGCTCAGAAACTCCTGCTAGCAGCTGGAAGGTCTCCCAAGTCGGCCACACGGCTAGGAGTCGAGCGTGTACTGCTAAAACGTGTAGGAGAGGCACTGAAACATTAAGCTTGAATGAAGAATTGTGAGTAAAATTACTTTAAATTAATTGGTATGGTTAGAAATCATCAAAATAATTTTATTGAACGTAAAAACACAAGATGTAAATAGGTTTCTTAAATTTTCTGTTTTGGCTATGATGAAATACCTATGGTTGTTATAAAACAAGTGAAAATATACAGGTTGGAAAAAATATGGAAACGCTTTCACATTTTTGTATAACTTCACTTGTAAAATTAAAATTTCGTATGTGATCATGGTTACAAAGAACATACTTTTTGACGCCATTGGTCATAGTTTTCATCTTTTAGGGGGACGGCCCAAGAGGAGTTGAACGAAAATCTTCAATGTAAGCCTAGGTTGAGTTTGGTATTAAATGAAAGGTCAATTCAATGAAATTAATTGCCGCAAACTGGACTTCGAAAGGTTTATCATTTCCAGAGTAGCGATCATTTGAATTCAAAGAAACTAATTTAAACAATATTATTTCTCCACAGTTTAATCCTTTCAAGTAAACTATTCTAATCAAAAATTATACTTTATGAACACAACTATTCAAAACAATTAAATTATCATATTATCTATGGAAAAAAATAAAGTTGTTGTGAAAGCGTTTCCATACTTTTTTTCCACCCTGTATAAAGAATAATGAAGCCATTAACACATACATCAAATGCATCACTAATAGCAGGCCATTTCTCAGAAATATTAAAGATGGCCAAAGTAATTATTTTTTATAAAACAGGAAATTACCAAAGGTTCTAAAAGCCATAGACCAGTATGAATATCATCAATTTTTTTCAAAAATATTTGTACGAGTTGTTAATAAACAGCTTTAAATTTTTTTACTGGGATATAATACTCTGGATGACAATCGAAATGGAATTCTACCATGGAGATCAACAATTACAGCTGTGATATATTTCATTAAATTTATTATAGATGTAATTTGTATGAAAAATAAATCTTTGAGAATATTTATATGAGGCGTGTTTTTAAAGTAAATCCCGTTTTTGAATTCCGCCACTGTACCATCGCGGTCGGCATTCAGCGCATTCACACTGGGTACTGTTGGCAAGCCACAGACGTTATTACGGATCCATTCGACTGTATTTAAGGTCGCTTATCACTGTTTAAAATTCATCCTCCGATTAAAAATGACCAACTGTAAAGTGCATGTTGTGATAAGTGACGCTAAATGCATGAAAGCAGCATCGCGAGATCTATGAAGTTTATTGAGAAAACAAATGAGTTATGGAATTGTATGGAAATGGGTGAGAGCTTTTAAGGTGGCCGTACGAATGTGCATGATGAGGAACGAATTGGGAAATATTCCCTCATTACTGATAACTTTGTGCCAAACGTTGATGAAAAAATGTCAGAGAAAATAGACGCTTTACAACTGCATCTTTATGTAGTGTGTCTTAAGTGTCAAGAAGTGCGATTTATGAAATGTTGACAGAACATTTGAAGTACCAAGAGTTATGCTTACACTAAGTTCCCAAACTGCTGACGAAAAATCACTAAAACAATGTTTGGCGAGAATCACAAAAACAAACATGTAACCAGATCTCTCACATTCCTAGATTATTAGAATCATGCTGGTTACGATTTTTAAAACCAAATTCTCAAGGTGACAGACTCACGATGAATGTCAGCTGCTTTCACGCTCTTAGCGATACGAAAACTTATAACATTTACTTTACAGTTGGCGGCATTTTTAATCGGAGGATGAATTTTAAACAATCATAAGGGACCTTAAATACAGTTGAATGGATCCGTTTTGGCGGTTGTGGCTTGCCAACAGATAGTAGCACGTATCGTGCATGCGCTGAACGCCGACCGCAGAGCTACAACGGCTGGATTCCAAAACGGTACTTGCTTTAAAAACATGCCTTGTAGATTTAACATGTGCATTAGATAGAGTTGACCATGACAAATTAATCAGCCATCTTTAAAAATTTTATACAAAAATAATGGAACTAAATATCTATTAAACCAGAATGTTATAAAATACATATATCTACAAGGCTCAGTTTTAGGACATTTACTATTTGTTTGTTATGTAACAGGAATGCTCAACGCAATTAAAGAAAACAAACTCTATTTGCCAACAATGCAAATATGGTTGTTCAAGGACAGGATCTCACTATCAATGAAAAATCTACATAAAATTCTTTAAACCACATTAATTTATTTTTAAATTAAACAAATCTTGAATTGGTTCCTCTCATATTTAACTGATTGTAAACAGAAGGTAGAATTGACATACACAGACAAGGGAAACATAACTATATATGAGGGATATTTTTAAAGTAAAAACCGTTTTCAAATAGAGTAAGAGAAACTTTATTTATGGATATAAATGATATCACAAACTAAATTATGAACATTTTTTCACTTTTCTATGTAGTCACCATTAACATCGACACATTTTTGAAGTCGTAGTACCAGCTTTTGGATCCCATAATCAAATAACTCTTCCGCCTGACTGTTAAACCAGATCATAACTGTTTCTTTTAACATTTTATCATTTTCCAAGCGCTTTCCACCAAGAAATTCCTTAAGTTTTGGAAAAAGATGAAAATCCGATGGTGCTAAGTCAGGACTGTATGGTGGATGATCCAGTATTTCCCAACGAAACTTGTCCAGTTGCATTTGTGTCCTTGCCGCAATGTGAAGCCGAGCCTTGTCGTGAAGCATAATGACGCTGCTAGAGAGCAGGTCCCGCCGGCGGTTTTGAACAGCGTGCCTAAGCTTCAATAATGTTTTGTAATATCTTTCAGCATTTATTGTCATTCCTCGTGGCAGAAAGTCTATCAGAAGAATACCCTTCGGTCCCAAAAAACCGTGGCCATGATTTTTCTTTGAAGGTTCTTTCTTGAATTTTCTTGGTTTCCTCAGAGAGTTTGAATGATGCCATTCACTGGATTGACGTTTCGTCTCAGGAGTATAGTATGCAACCCACGTTTCATCACCGGTCACAATATGACTTAAGAACTCATCGCCATCTCTGTGATAGCACTCCAAAAAGGACAAAGAATATGCCATACGCTTCGCTTTATGTTCTAGTGTCAACATTTCTGGCACCCATCTCCCACACTTTTTTTGTAATGCAGTTTGTCAGTAACAATGTTTTAAACTACTGATTTTGAAACTTGGGGAAATTTCTGACTAAGTTCGTCAATAGTGAAGCGCCGATTTTGGCGAATTTCCTCATAAACTTTTTGTGCCAACTCTTCACTGATGACAGTAGGCCATCCAGGTCGTTCTTCGTCATGAACACTTGTCCTTCCTTCATTAAAAAGCTTACACCATTTTCGCACATTTCCATCATTCATAACACCCTCACCTAAACTTCAAGAAGCTGTCGGTGAATTTCAGCAGGACAAATTTTTTTTGCGTTTAAAACGGAATAACTGAGCGTACTTCACAGTCGGCGTAATTATTGATTGACATTGCGACAAACAAAGCAGTATAACCACACAACCAGCATCAGCAGAGACGTGAAACGTAATGGCGGCGTTGACCTTGAATGTACGTCACGTGACCGGATGCGCGGATACGATGCGCAATTGGTTTTTACTTTAAAAATGACCCTCGTATATCAACCTAAAAAACCAAAATATTACAAAATCTACAAGGTACAGTATTGGGAGCTTTAGTATTTCTGAGTTAAACAACAGAAATGCCAGTTGTGAAAGAATTACTTTAACACACTGTGCACAGTAATGAAATAATCTCTCTTAATTCACACATATAAAAACTGAGATAATCTTTGATATTTTGGAATATATTTCAGATATTGGCTTGAACATTTTACATTTTATACCTGTAGTAATTAGAGAAATTAAAGAAAGAGACATTTTTAACAAACATCTCAAATAATATTTAATTCGATATCCTTTCTTTTCATATGAAGAATTTTATAAGGGCCAATGCAAGAATCTGTAAACTTAAACAGATTAGATTTAGATTGTTTGTTTATAGTATATGTCATGCCTTACTAATACGGACACTATTCAGTCTATACTGTCATATATAGATATCATTCATTATTTTTGTTTATTTATTGTTCATTCTCGTATTTCATATATATATATAAACAAAATTGAATTGGACTGAGTTCATAACAAAGACAATTGAGGGAAGTTCTGTGATCATTTTCCTTTTTGTTTACATCTGGTGAACTTCTTCCTTTTTTTTGTTGCTATCTATGAACTAATACTTTGATCTGTGCCTTTCCCATCCTTGATCTGTGCCCCAATTCTCTCTTACACTCAGATTTATTTATATACTATAAAGCTAGATGTAGTGACTCACTGACTGACCAAATGACACTAAAAAGCACTTTCCAGTGTCCTACCACAATAATGTTTATATTTGAATTTAAGCTTTCGGTCTGGAACCTCCAGGAAAATTCACAAAAGTTGACTTTTTCACTCATAAACAAGATGGCAGCCTTTTTAGGCTCCAATACATTTCTTATTGGAGGAATTGTAAAATAGTGGTTTTTGTAATCTAACGAGAGTAAAATGTTCAAAACTATACTGATCTCTATGCATAACAAATGTGTAGCTTACATAAGAATTTCAGCTTATAAACTAAAAAAATTGGGCTATCAGGGGACCAGAAACCAAAATGTTTCAAAATATAAATTTGTTCATACTGATGTTATCTACTTAAATAGTATATGACATTAAAGCTTTTAATTTCATATACTATTTATGGTATATTCCAAATATAGCATCAGATTTGGAAAAGAGCAAAAATGATGAGTTGTCTGGCCAAAAAACTTAACATTCTCCAAAAATAAAAAAGGGTATCGCTCAAACAAAACGCCCTAGCAGGTTATCAAATTAAAGGTATGTTTCTAGGCTTCCTCCCCCCCCCCACCAAAACAAAAACATGCCCGAAAAACAAAAAAATGAGTTATTTTAAACTATTTAAACTAATATACCCAAGGAGACATAATATGAAAGCTATTTTTCTCTTAGTTTCTAATATACCATCATATTTTAGAAAAGTCTATGATAATAGGCTCCACTACCCCAAAAATAAAAGATCGTGGTAAAACAGACTGTGATATCCTGGCGGGGCCAAACTTCCTCGCGAGGTAACAGTACGAGATGCACACATGGGGTTGTAGCAGAGTGTCTTGGCCAGCTTGTAAGCCGAGCTTTCCCATGAGGCTGCAGGCCAAGTTCCATAAACGGGCTAAAGTCATTGTTCCCAGGCAAGTCTACAGGCCGAGCTTCCCTCACGAGCGCAGCGAGTGACGGGGTTGGCACGTGAAGCGTGCAGGGATGTCCTCTAGTCTTAAATTATAAATGCATTGTATTGAAACTAACTCTATAAATTAAGTCCAATTTCACCTATGTGCTTAATTTGTTAAACACTTTTTTTAACTTTTAACGTGTAAAGTATTGACCCCCCCCACCCATAAACATACAGTGGTATTGGCCCACCTGTCCACCCATACACTTACAGTGGTATTGACTCACCTACCCACCCATACATATACAGTGGTATTGGCCCACCCGCCTACCCATACACGTACAGTGGTATTGGCCCACCCGCCCACCCATACACGTACAGTGATGCATAGTAGGTTAAATTCTTTCTCATTGTTATCACTTCAAAGAACTTCATTATAATTATTTTAATAAAGTCTGCATCAGTTATTATTTGTTGTTTATATTAACCTTTGCTATTAAAATAAAAAAATGAATATTAATGTTTGTTATGACGATGACAATCGATTAAATGAAATGAAATTTGTTTATTGTTTCCAGTTATTCATAACAAAAATAATTACATAAGTATACATATTACATAATAAGCATACAAAATCGGTTAAAAAGTAATAAATGGAACACAAATAAGTACACAATGAAACTAAAGGAAACTAGCCTACATGGGCATGATGTCTGTGCGTAGGCTATAGAATTAATCAGTCAGCATGTTTTAATACTGGATTGAATTAATTTAATCTCATAATGAATAGAGAAGAAAAAGGAAATATTTTTGAAATGCTAAGATTGCAATAAGTTAAAATATGAATGATAAACAGTGTATGCAATAAGTTTTGAGCTTGATAATCTCAACAAAGTAACTACAATATGTTGTGAAAATGCAGACAATTTGGTAAAAAAAATGGTTGAGGGGGAGGGGTAGTGTTGATGGTCATGTTCGCCGGTAATCAGCTCTAATAACAGTCTCCGCATCAGATATGCCCAAGTCAAGTAGCCAATTGTTGACAGGGTTTTTAAAGATAGGAAGTGAAGGTAAATAAAATATGTCAGAGTTTTGAAATTAAATGGTCAAATTACTGTACAAAATGCTACTTATGTAGAAAGCATTTGTACAAGCAAAAGATCTGAACAATTGCAAAGATGGAGTTCCAACATTTTGGGAAATACGGTATGTAATTATGAGTAATGTTTGTGAAATTACCTGGACCTTCATCTTTGACCAGCGAAAACTGAATTTGGATTGGAAAACATATATATTAAAAGAGTTTTTATAAACAGGTGACGAATACTGAGTATTGAAGTTTCTCAGAATAAAGATTCTGTTGGAAAAAACAGTTCTTTTACCAAATCTTTAACTATACACACATAGCAGATATTGGAATATAACAAAATTACTAACCCACTGAAACAATATACAAATATATTTAAACCCTTAGACACTATTCTCTGTTCTAAACAGACCTGTCTGTTCATAGCTTATGGAAGAATGTCTTGCTACTATTGATATTAAATTGATACTCCTATTTACCTGGATAGTGCTCCAAGCCGGACGTCACAATAAAGGTAGAAAATACATTTCAATTAACACCAATTAAGAAAATAAATTATATTAATGTTGCATTATGTCCCAATAGTTTTTAGTTCAGAATGATTAAATTTTGTTAGCTTTTAGACAAATTTGTAATCCCATTTTCATAAACTTTACACTATGTATATAATATTTGTTTCTTGGTTTTAGGAATTAATAATTCAACTACTAAAATCCACTGGCACCATACTAAAAATTGTCACATGTAGAATAGAATAGAATATTTCTTTATTGCACATATTCATAGAGAACAGAGCATGGTCATGTGTGTTTGTGTTACAATCAGTGTGAAAGTCGGGTGTCTGTTAGTCTAAGGGCATTTGTCCTCCATTGAGTGAACTCCTGCATGGTTGTAGTGTGGACGCCCCCAGCAGCCAGCTTCTTAAGGAAGATTTGAAGTTCTTCTCTGGAAGCTTTCTAAAGGGGTTTCGGGCAGAGTGTTGTAGAATATCGCTCCTTTTTGAGGGTTTTTTTTTTCGAACAGGCTTAGGTGATGTTGATTGAGGGGGAAGTTGCTCTGTTTCTGGTACTATAGGGATGGTTATCACCAGTTCTTGCTTGTCCTGTTTTTATTGCAAAGAGGATTGTTTCTTGGGATGTAGATGTTTACAATAGTCAGGATTCCCAATTCCCTGAATGCTGTTCGACACGAGTCCAGTGGTCCTAGTTTTTTTAAGAGTCCTGATAGCCCTCTTTTGGATAAAAATTACCCGTTGAAGGTTTGCGGTTGTCGTGCTTCCCCAAAACTATCAGACCGTATCTCAAGTGGGATTCAAGCAGGGAGTGGTACGCTGTTAGAGCTGCTTGGTTGCTGCTGTTTTGTTTCAGTCTCCGTACTGCGTAAAGGCTGCTTTTAAAAGTTTGTGACATAGTTGGTTTATATGGAGTTCCAAGAGAGGTTTGGTCTAAAATTAGTCCAAGGTATTTTCCTGATTCTATTGTATTGATTTCTGGGGGGCCCCTGGAGGTGGTTTGGTCGAGTTGTGAAAATTAGGTTGCTGGGTCTTTGAGTCATTTAAAACCAGATCGTTGAGGTAGCAGTATTGTTTCGCCAGGTTGTATGCAATGAAACAGTCTATTTTCCAGTTGTTCTTTATTCTTATTCGCTAAAATTAGAGCTGGGGTCATCAGCGTACATTACTATTTTCGCAATGGTCCTTAAGGTAGTCTGGGAAGTCATTCGTCAAAAGGGAATGTACAGAACAGGTCCAAGTATGGAGCTTTGAGGCACCCCTCTGCTCACTGGTAGTTGTTGGATTTTACTTTCATCGCAGTGTCGTTCTCCATAAGAGTGATTTCGACTATCTGTTTTTTTTTTTTTCTGTTGCTTAAATAGTTTTTTAAACCCCATTCTAGTTCCTTGTCAGTGACTCCCAGATATTGCAGCTTTTGCAGAATTAGTTTGTGATCCAGACAGTCCAATGCTTTACTAAAATCCAAAAAATTTACTTGTAGCGATTTGGGTCCTTTTTCCAGTTTGCCCAATTATGGTTTCTATTAGTTGAGCTGTTGCTGTTGAGGTGGATCTGTCTTTTATAAAACCATGTTTTTCTAGATGTAAGTAGATTATGCTTTTTGAGATGGCCTAAAAGTCTATTTAGTTACTACTGCTCAAAAATTTTTTGAAAAAGTTGAGATGAGGGAAATTGGTCTGTAACTGCTGGCTTCGTTTGCTGCTCCGCTTTTTTTATTTTGGGTAGATTTTTGAGAGTTTCAGATCACTGGGAAACTTTCCTTGAGAGAGTGATTTGTTGACAACGATTGTTAGTGGGGTAATGATTTCATATTTGCTTTTGTTTTAATCAGTTTGGAAGAGATCTCATCCTCCCTGCTGATGTTTTCGGTTTTAATGAGTCAATAATTTTTCCAATTTCTGGTTCATCTGTTTTTCAGGAGAAGATTAATTTTGGAATTTGGGTGGGTTATTTAATTCTATTGTTTGGTGCTGGTACTGCTCTATTTATATTTTTCGTAAGTGTTATGTCAGCGATTGTAGCAAAGAATTGTTCAAATGATTGGCAATGATTTGAGGAGAGTCTGAGATGTCTTCATTTTTTTTCAAACATTCCAGTGGATTTTTTGTTGATTTTTCTTTTCTTTCAGTATTTATAACTCTCCACAAGGCTTTTTGATTTTGTTTGTCTGACTTTTCTATAAAGTCTGAAGGTACACTGTTTTCGAAGTGTTTTGGTTTTTGATCTAGCTTTTTTTCTACAAGCTGTTTCTTTTTTGTCTTCAGGATGACCAGTGATGAGTTCTCTGTTTAGTGCCTTAAGGTATAGTGACTTTTGAGTTTGGCTTTCATTGTCCCAAATATTTTTGGTGAAGTTTCTTTTATTCTTTGTGATCTAAAACATGTGACATATTAACGTAGCAATGCTCCAGACTGTCGAATGAGTAGCAGGACCATCACACTGAAGCTGAATAGGGTTCTTCAAATGTCCTTTAAAATGTGTTAAAATAAGTATAAATCACAAAATTCTTTAATTAAAGCAAAAGAGCCATCCCATGTTGGCAGGCAAACACAATGTTTGGTAGATGTTAATATAATTGTTATATGGACTGGTCAAGTGCTTACTTTAATGAATACTGTGTTACAAACAATCTTATGTAGGATTTCTTAATAGTATTTGTAGAGAGGTCAGTGATCATAACTTACATTAAACTGCACAATAATTTACTATAATCACTCTAAATACTTACTGATACACGAGCGTTTTGGTATACACTCCGTGCTCTTTGGGGTGCAGAGAGATCCTTCACGCTGGACTAATTCCACTTCTAGGTTGGTCCTAGCGATGGAGCTAACAAATAGGAACAGGGTTTGTGGGTGTCTGGTGCCACTTTTCTGCTTAAATTTGAGGTACGTAGAGTTGGTCATGTCTTCCATTGATTTGCTCATAGCATCCATTAGATTTGACATACTCTAAAAGCAAACAAAGTTTATATTATCAAAATCATTATTTGGGCCATAGATTATTTCAATATACAATGCAAATTACGTTAGCACACTTACCAAAGAACACAAGCCCACAAAACACAAATCACATTTATATATATATTTTCATATAGAGTCAAACTTCCAAATGTCTTAAGTCACCGATTATTAAGATATATCGAATGTGGATTTCGATTGATTGTATGTAACAATTGTTACAAACTAAGGCCAACTATTCTTAAAAAAGTGTCATTAATTAATAGCCCAATGACAAATTGACAGCCAGTGTTTAGCTGATCCCTTTCAAAATAAGCTGATACATACGATGATAATGTGGCTAACAGTTTGATGAATTCTCTTTGTGCATTGTAAGAAGACTAAATTAAAAGAACCCATAGTCAGATGAGTCACATAAGTTTAAATTTAGATACCTATTTCAACCACAAAATTTGATGTTTTAGGTTTAGTAAAAGAAGACTTTATACTTTAGCAATAAAATAATTTTAACCCTCCAGGTGCTGACATCGCACAGTGCGATGTCAGCGCTAGCCGTTACGGTGCTGACATCGTGCAGTGCGACGTTAGGTTTACGCGATCTATTTAAAACGCACTAGCGGCTATAAACGACTGAATATTACAAAGTACTTTGTATAGTTTTGAAGTAGAAGGAACCGGGAAAACTATTATACTCTATGGAATACGTCTTTGCATCAAGACTGCCGAAAAATACAACAGTTTTTTTGAAGCGTATGTTTTGTTTTCAACACACACAAATCAGATGCTCAGTGTATTGCCGCTTGGTGTTTGTTTACATTGTAAGTTTGTTATTTTTAGTCTATTTTTTATTGTTTTATTTTGTGTTTTATTGTTTTTTATCATAAAAATGAGTGAATTAAGTAGGTCTAGTGCAATAATAAATGTGTTAGATGAACTAAATGAACAATCAGACATTGAGAGTGAAGATGGCTCTGAGTAAATCATCTTGTAATTGCTCCAGAATGTAAATGTTTGTACATAAGATATATATTTTTTAATTAATTATTTTAGTTTTTTATTGATTGTCATTGTTAAAATTTTGTGAGCTGAAAACATTTTGAGTTGTAAAAGTGAAAATAACATTACATGTTACAATGAAATGTGTAACTTGTCATGTATTAGTGATTTTTTCCCATGGGACAATTTTCCATTTTTTACTCAAACTGAATTTTTTCTAAGAAGATAACCTATAACATGTATAAAATTTTTGTGTTTATTATTAAGTTTTCTACAATGTGTCTTCTTGGATTTTCATTTTATGTCTTCTGTGAACTGATATATGAACTCAAATTGAAAAATTTGTCTTCTTTGTTAAGAATAACATCCAGCATAGTTTACCATGAAAAGATAAGCCCTGTATACGTATTTTTTTTATTCTATGATTTTTTCTGAAAATAATGATATGAAATTATTTTACCATTTTCATTGGGGTTTGCAGTATTTAAAAAAATATTTTATATATAGTTGCAAACATGCTGAAAAACGCCTAGCACTCAAGAAAGTTCAACTCAGCACCTGGAGGGTTAAGATATCAAATCAACTAGATAATGATGGCATGAATTGAGTCTTAATTTAAAATGTCAAGTGAACTTAACTTTAAACTCTTTTAGTGAATATAAATTAGCTGTAGTGATATTTCCTATAGACAAAGTGAAGGGGAGGAGAGATTTAGCATGAATCATGATATGTAATGATTCATGAACAATGTTTTTGACTAAGTGAACTCAAGGTGAAAAGATATTTTTTAGACATAAAAATCACATTTGACTTAGAAAACCTTATTATATAATCTTGAACAATATACATGTTTGATTTATAGAGATAATATTTTTAAATAAATAAAGAGTTAAACTAAATAGTGGAATACTAGTAAGTGAAAAAAAGTTTTCACTTGGGTCTTTTTACAACCAATTTTAATATAAGATCGTCAAATATACACTTGTATGTAATGATCTGTAGTATCATCTTTTACTACAGATAAAGTATGTAGTTATAATTGGGCTGGGTTGAAAGCGACCTGCGTGAAATATTTAGCGCATGTAGGGGCTCCAGCAGCTTAAAGGGAAGTGTTCCACTACTCCGTCTTTAGTTGACGTGAGGGGCAGTATTGGGAGTGTGGACAACGGACACAATTGTGGTAGGTTACAATGCGCTTAGCACTTCATCTCCTTCGCTCCTTTTGTTTGTAAGTTATGTTAAAGTTAAAGGTAGTAGAGAAAATTGCTTGAACTATAAAATATGATAAAATATAGCCATAATCTTGTGTATTGTCATTTTTATAGTTATTATAAATCATGTTGAAATTGAATATTACACTCTTGCTCGATCTAACACGACTTAAACAATTAGCAAAGTACACATTTTAAAATTGCATATTAAATAATATGTAAATAAAACATTAATGAGAATAGTGATATATATTATTTCAGTTAAAATAATAAAACACAATAATATCGCAAATCAAATTATAATATAACCTCAATATAAAACGATAATGACAATAAACCGACTACACCAGCCATCCTCACTCCTATCTCAGGTCCATTTCCTTTATGCCATGTTCCAGCTGTACTAGATTCCAGTTTCCTCCAAATTCCTTGCCCACCAATGGCCACCTAGCACGGTGATGTAATAGGCATAGCTTCCCACTGTGTATCCATGACAACGAAATGTTAAAGTGGCATGTTGGTTCAGTGGTGGGAGAAGACTTATGTTCCCTATCTTCAATGACTAGCTTTGTCTCTCTCGCACAGGTTCTCTAATAAGGTCGCAATCAAAGTGGCCGCACTGTAGTATAGAAGATGGTATTCAGATAATCATCACTATTGAAACAAACTCAGATCTAAGAGAATTCCAGACTGAGGTGACAGTTCGTACCCAACAGAGGACAGGGCTGTAAAAAACTGACTGATTATGGATTTGTACTTTTGTTTCAGTCCTCTGGCGCTTTCTCATTTGAATTGGTTATTTATCATTGGAAGTATACATTTATCATACTTTAAATACACTTAAATTGCAATAATAAAATATATAATATAATAGTTGTAATTTAATGATATATATAGAGCGTACGGTTTTTGGTTAGCTACAATTTTTTAAAATTATATAAAAGCTGTGTTATATACTTGGAAATATCCAAAAGTCACTAGATATTTTTGGTGGTTATTTGTCCACAAAACAAAAATAGACTTTTGGCTTATCACTGCCGCTGACTAATGCCACTTCCCACTACCAAAAACATTGTAGACTATTCTAGACTGTTGCCGTTTTGTGTATCATCTCCTTTTATTTATACTAAGTTAAGAAAAAAATAAATGAGCTGAGACTTGGGGCCATGAATGTTGATAATTCATTCTTTGTCAAAGAAACGTTTGAAACTACTGTTTACGAAATTAATTGTGATATTTTGACCCCTAGAAATGGGAAGGGTTTTTAAAATTCTTTTTTGGTTGTTAGCTGATATTGGTAGAATAAAATAACAAGTTACCGTCCAGCTTCCAAAATACAGCAGATTGATGTGGATGCGAACATGACCTGTACATCCTGTGAAATCACTCTAAATAACTTAGTTAAAGGAAATGAGTCAACAAGATCTAACTTGCAAAGATATTGTTCTATACAACTGCTAGATAAAGTAGACGTGAATTTGCCTACCATGAGACTTAACTTTATAACAGGCACTGAAGGAGAAATAATGATTAGATAGATTCACAGTATGCTTGGCAAAAAAGTGCACAAGCACACACCAGAAACGTGACAACGCAAAGAAGAGATTATTAGGGATGTGCGAACCTGCTACTTTTGCTTAACTGATGTAACAGTTCAATTTGCCAGTGCGTATCAGTTTAATTGAACTGAAGTTATTTTGATCATGTAGACAAAATATGAAGATCAAAACAAAATCAAATTTAAATGATAAACTTTACAAAGGGGAGGGTGCAACCAACATACTTAATACATATTTTGCTACTATAGCCAATACCTAACTTAAAGATACAAATTCAATTTGTATCTTTGAGTAATTGAAGATAACTCAATGAAACTACTATCTTGTGTATCTAACAACTAATAAAAATATTGTTAAGACTACTATCTTGTGGCAAACTGATAAAAATGAAGTAATAATTGCCATAAGAAGTCCAAAAATCTCATTTTAAACAGCTTTATATGGTCTTAATTCTAATATAATAACATTTTGTTCTGTATACTGTTACCAATATTCAATGTTTTGATTATAAACATATGTTTTGAAAGTGGTATATTTCCTGATAAATTAAAATGTGCTAATATCAAACCCATATTCAACAAGGCTGAAAGGACAAAGCCTGACAACTTCAGGCCGATATCTCTATTATGTGTATTTTCAAAAATATTAAAAAAATTTTATATAATAGGCTAGAAAATTTTTTTGATCAATTTAATGTCCTTACATCAAGCCAATATAGATATAGAAGAAACAGGTCAATATCATGTCCTGTTGATAAATTTACAGAGATGATTTTGACCGCTCTTGAGAGTAAGATGAGAATAACCTGAATTTTTGCAGTCTTAACAAAGGATTTTGACCTGTTTCTTCTGGAGAAACTTTCTTATTACAGGATTTGGGGTAAGGCTCATGACCTTTTGTCATCCGTACCAACCGGCACCAAGCGGTACACCTGACCATCCCTTCTGGAAAATATATAAAATCAAAATTCTTGCCCATTCGTCATGTAGTACCTCAAAGTTCTATTCTAGGCCCACTCCTGTTTCTTGTATATATAAATGATCTACCACAGTTTTTAAAACCTGCAGACATAATCTTATATGCTGATGACACAAAACTTTTTGTGAAGCCTAAAAACTCATTTGAACAATCAAAATTACTTGTTAAAAAAATTAATAAACTGTCAAATTGGTTCTCTTCCAATAAACTAATAATAAATCATAATAAGACACACTTAATTGATTGTTCTTGTAAGCCTACTCTAAACGTTGTACTCTTATTAGCACATGATGTTGACCCGGCAACATCTATATACATATTATAATTTAAAAAGTACTTTTTTTTCAGTACACCGTAACTTCCTTAATTCTTCACCAATTTTCATAAATGAGGTGTCATTTTAAAGCGTTTTTTTACCCACTACTTGATGAAAATATACAAATCCCTCATTTTCCAATAGTTTTTTGGAAAAACGACCTATTATATCATTCTGCAAGTAATTTAAACTTGAAATGTTTATTTACATTATTCGATCAACTGTAACATGTGAATTAAATAAATCAAAACAAACAAATTTTATTTCTCAAATCAATTGATTTGTTTTTGCTACATTTACGACGACGAACAATACTTAGTCAAAACTCAAAGGTAAGCAGCACATAGATTCTTTAGCTTTTATTAGCCTTCATTTTGACAAACCTACCAACCATTCTATGTTTATTTAAGAATTCCATCTTCAATCATAACCTATTATCTTCTTTTCTTTATTACAGGTTTCAATGTTACTTCCAATATTGTACAATCTCAAAAAATTACTTTCCATTTGACCTGGCCACAATTATTGCTTTACATTTCCTTTTGGGTCTCAGCTACAAATGATATCAAGTGCAATAGGACATCGCCGAGGCAGACCACCACGGATAGGAAGGGCACAACCCCTAACCCGTGACTGGGCTAACAGAAGGAGATATGCTGGAGAAAGTGAAGAGCAACGTCAAGAAACGACTTGAAAGGGAGTAGACTGGCACAACGGAAATCGCAGGCAGAACAGGCTGCATGCACACAACAACAGCGCCTGGAGAATAACTATGTGTCAATGCCTTACTTACAACAGCTAAATATGAACGTCACGTCAGATACAAAAACTGCCTAAAACTTATTGTTCTGCTCGGCTTTTTCCAAAAGACTATGAAGTGCAAACTCACTCGGTTGGTGAGATGGACAAAATATGTGTTTTCATTGTTCAGCAAAATTGTGTTGCAGGTGAGATTGATGTGGATACAGCAACTATGTGCTGTTTATAAAGGTAAGTTGGTTTACCACCTATTCAAGTTTTGTGTAGTTAAAAGCACTTTAATAGAGCAAAATTAATGCTGATACAAAAAAAACTATCTTGAAAATATTAGACAATTTAACAATTCCTCTAGCCCCTTTTCTTCGGTCCAAGTTAGCTCTGTTCACATTTCTGGTAAGGGCCTTTTTGTTTTAAAATACATGGAAAAATGTATCATACAATAGGAAGTTTACAACCTCCTCCAGGAGTTGGCCCCATCTTTTTGCTGGCCTTTTTCATATTAGATTTTGACACTGCCTTACAGCATCGTACCGACAGTGAAGCGAATAGGAATGTCGCAGAGAATTAATGTCTCGCCTGCAAGCAATGCTTGATAGGCACAACCCTTTGCCCCAGTTTTTTCAAATATCTCAAAGACCTAGGGCAATTCTGGCACCAGAATTAATTTAATACAGTTCACGGAAAAACCAATGCCTTCCTTTCCCGGAAGAATCAAATGCCCTGCAGTTAGTGAGGTTGCTGCTTTTTTTTGTCACAAATGATGGAACGCCTCCAGGGTAAGGTTGACTTTTGTCATGTACTCCAAAAACAAAATGGTGGACTTACCAAGATCTCTACTTAAATCCTCACTGTGAAACCGTTATGCTACCCGTTGCTTTTCCCACTTGGTGATTCAGGTTGGACTACAGGTCTGCAAACATGTCTCAATTCATGCTACTGCCTCGCGGACAGCCACAACCCAGTTTACAGTATTATTGTTATCGTTTGGCAGTGAGGGATTGTTTCAGTATATTGCATGCTTCAGGAAAATTATTCCAGCAATATATTGTAGACAGTTATGTAAAAGTGGAGGGTTTGAGGTTGGCATTTATCAGATCTCATCAACAAGAGTTGCGGGTTGATACATACAAGGTTTAATGGACTACCTTCATGCTGGATGCTACAACATAGAGCGCGATTGCTGGAATTCCTGTAGTTCTTCCATCTACTTACATTGGCAGCCCCCGCAATATACTTTCAAAACTATCAAGACTCAATGACTATGGTTGCCCGATTTGGCAAACCAGATGTATTTGTAACAGTCACGTGTAATCCAAAATGGCCTGAAATCACCTCTCAACTTAAGCCATACGAGAAAGTTGAACATAGACCTGACTTGGTAACAAGAGTTTTTTACCTAAAATTACAAGCAATCTTTGATGATCTATGAAAAAAACATGTGTATGGGCATAGTCATTGCCTATGTCGCGGTTGTTGAGTTTCAAAAACGGGGCCTTCCTCATTGTCACATCTTGCTTATTTTGGCTGATGCAGATAAATTGCGTTATCCAGAAGATGTAGACTCTTTGATCTGTGCTGAAATTCTTTTTAAAGTCATTCAAGAAAGTATGGTACACGGACCATGCGGTTATATCAACCAGAATAGCCCTTGCATGAAAGAGGGAGCCTGTAACAAAGGTTTCCAGTGAAACAAATATAAACGTCAATGGCTATCCAATTTATAGGAGACGTGATGACGGCATTACAATGACTGTATGATCGCTTGATATTGATAATCGATGGATTGTGCCCTACAACAGATTGCTTAGTAGGAAATACGATGCTCACATTAATGTGGAACATTGCGCTTCAATTAAATCTGTCAAATATCTTTATAAATATGTGTACAAGGGTTATGACTGTGCTGCGTTACATGTGACCTCCAATGATGAAGGGCAACAATGCATCAACTTTGACGAAATCGATAACTTTTATTTATTTATTTATTTATTCATAAGACGCCGATCGTCAAGATATGGGTGAATATGGATTTCGAATGAGTGTGATGAGTGTAGATGAGCGAATGTAATCATTGTTACAAACTAAGGCCGACTATTCCTTAGAAAGTGTCATTAATTAATAGCCCAATGACAAATGAACAACTTCTTGAGCTGCCGATATGTGAGCCCCCCCGAGGTGATGTGGCGCATACTTGAACGGAAGCTTTTCCATCGATCTCACACCATCGAGCGACTCCCTGTCCATTTACCGGAGGACAATTACTCTTCTTGAAGCTGGAGAAGAAAATGAGGTTAACTTTGAGCATACCTCCAAACTTATGGGGTTTTTTATATTGTATCAAAACAATATTGCTGCACGGCGCAAAACCTTTACCACGAGATCCTGAACACTTGTTGTGGGCCAACGGCCAATGGAACGTCCGCAAGAATAAGACCAAATTGCATTGGACGAATTTTCCACCGTAAGTCCCTCTGATATTGAACGCTATTATCTGCGAGTACTACTTTCTCCACGTTAGAGGCCCACTGTCGTTTGAGGACATTCGGACGGTAGATGGAAATCTATGCAATTCACTTTCAAGAAGCTGCAAGAAAAACTCCACCTGGTGGTCAACGACGCTGAGTGGAGAGAGATTGTCTGCCTTGAAGCTGCCGGACACCAGATGCCAAACTCAATTGAGATGGCTTTTTGCAACCAATCTGCATTTTCTGCTCTCCAGCTAACATACCGGAGCTCTGGTGAGACTTTTAAAGACGCACTTAGCGAAGATTTCCTAATGCACACATGCACATACAGCTTACAACCTGACGCTGCAGCAACTAGAAGAAATGTTTACTCAGCATGGTAAAAACTGTGAAGGTTTTCATCTGCCGATGCCAGTTGTTACCTTGGAACAAACTACAAAAACCCTCTACAACATACAAGAAGAGCAAGGCAAACGGGAAACAACAGCTTACGGAAATCTAAATGATGAACAAAAGGCCATTACTGATGAGGTACTTCTATTCAGTACGAAACAAAATTCCAAATTCTTACTTCATTGACGGACCTGGAGGTTCTGGTTAAACCTTTTGTCTACAAAACGCTATGCCCCTATTTTGCGTTTGGAGAGAGCAAAGTTGTACTCCCAGTAGCGTGGACAGGAATTTTCTGCACAGCTTCTACCAGATGGACAAACCTCACATTCTCTCTTCAAACTACCAGTTTAACCCCTTTTAGGACACGTCTGTCTCATCAATGCGCACTCACACCAAGGACGCGCAACTTCTGCGTTCAAGCAGACCTCATCATCTGGGATGAAGTGTCCATGGTTCTGAAAGAGACACTCGGCGTAGTTGATAGACTCCTACGAGGACATAATGAATAAGACCTACCTTAGGAGGAAAAAATTATTTTCTTTGGAGGCAACTTCCGACAAGTTTTGCCAGTACTTTGACACGACGCTAGAACAGCCATTGTCGAACGTTTAGTTAAACGGTCTCCATTGTGGGCTCATGTAAAAACTCGCAAATTAACGAAAAACATGAGAGCAAATGACGACTAAAGTTTTCACAGAATGGTTACTAAAATTAGGGAATGGTGATTTAGAATTTGTTCCAGAGTACCCCAACCAAGCAATCGCAATTCCAAAACATTGCCACATTGACTACAACAGGCTCATTTCCAAAGTTTTTGACGTCAACGAAATCAATGAATCCAATGTCAACCAATTGTATTCATCAGCCATATTATGTCCAAAAAATGACAATTCAATCAATCAATCAATCGTTTATTGCCATGTTACATATTACAGTATCGACAAAGTCATTATACAGCATACATGCTAAGTCCAAAAATATATCAATATTTCTTATTTCTATACACAAATAGAATCAAAAATGTCAATGTATCTCTACAGAACATAATTGTTAAAACACAGATATATTATTAATGTTTAAAAGTCAATGTTTTTCAAGTTGAAAAATTCATCAATAGAATAAAAAGGATTATTCAACAGCCAGGTATAAAGCTTTGTTAAAAATGTTTTCTCTGTATACTTTTCAATTACAGGGTATAAAACAATTATATATCCTCAAACAAATAACCGAGTGGACTATTAATAGATTTACTCAATCTATTAAAACCAATAATTGCTTGACTTTTTTGCCTTGTATTATAACTATGCACTGTATTATTAAAGATGTAGTATTCTTTATTATTAAAAACATAGTTAATTATATCAAATATATTAGATAAATAAATGTCTGTAAATTGCAGTTTAATGAAGATTGGCTTACAATGATCTGTGTTATGGGATTTGTTAATTATTCTTAAAACTTTTTTTGTAAGAGAAGGATTTCCGAAATTCTGTTGGCATTACCCCAATATATTAAACCATACCTAATACTGTAATTGACTGGAAATAAGAAAAATAGGCAATTTTAACATAGTTAGAATCAACGCAGGTGTTGCGGGATGAATGATCCGGTTTGGAGGAGCAAAAATGTTGAGTGAATGAGTTATCCCAAAAATGTTCAAAGAGAGAGTGAGTAGAGAACGTTAAAAAAAGGGGGGACCACTCCCTCTTACAACTAAAACAGTGAAAGGGAATCTAGAATAAAAAAGTTAACTCACCACAGAGCTTGGTGAAACATTTTCCCCAGCGGAGTAGTTGGAACACTTAGGGTAATCCAGTCCCCCTTTCCCTTGACCACAGTCCAAACACAAAGAGTTCGCAAAATTAGGACCCTTCGAAATCCGGGAACCAATACGTCCGCACAACGAAGTTCTTGAATCAAATATAACCCAAAGTTAAAAGTTAAACACCCCACAAATTTGTTGATTGGGAAAGAGAACAGCGAAAAGGGGTGCAAATTTTAAAGGTACCGTGCTTCAATCAGTGAGGTCTAGACAGAGAGAGACCACCAGCGAGGTGGTGTACGAGATTTCCGGAGATCGGGGGTGAAAACACCCCCTCGCATCGCTCGGGGAAGGAAAATTCTAGCCCACCAATAAAACCGAGTTACGGGGTGGCGTGATGCCTATTCTGAGACAGATAACCCTCTCTCTCCTCTTGGGTTTCCGTTGAGAATGGTGAAATACCAAGCTTCAATGCTTACAACTTTAGAATATATGAACTATATACAATTATCTTATTACCTAACATACCGGCCACCTGAAGTTATAAACTTCAACATAGAGAGAAAATGAAAAAATTACACACACACTATAAAGGGTGATGAGTTACATGACAAAGAGCTTATTATTAAGTTATACTAAATTCTTAAAAGTTAAGAGTCCACTTAGTTTAGTGGCAGAGGAAAGACCTTGATTGCAGGTCGAGTGTAAGTCCCTGAAGGCGTCTTGATGGTGACCACTCGCACGGTGCCATCAGGTCCAGGGTGGAGATCGTCAGTGATAACGTCCAAGAGGCCAGGTAAGAGAGTGGTGGTCGGGGATTGCACCAAGACGAGATCTCCAATTTTGAGGTTCTCCTGGGGAGTGCTCCATTTAGAACGTTTTTGTAGAGAGTGGAGGTATTCCAATTGCCAACGATGCCAGATGCGTTGGTGAAAGGCCTGGACTAGTTGCCAATGGCGAAGTCGATTGGTAGGAACATCAGAGAGATCGGGGGTTCTGGTAGGGCAGCCAGAGAGGCACCAATCAAGAAGTGACCAGGGTGTTGAAACTGAGATTTCAGAAGGGTCTGAGCTGAGAGCAGTAAGTGGTCGAGAATTTAGCATTGCCTCTACTTGAATTGATAGAGTCTGAAATTGTGGTTCTATTGGTGTGAAGTTAGGGAGTCGAGCCAGTGAGGCTTAGATAGACTTAACCATGGGGGGCCATGCCGACCACAGTGGGTGGTGACGAGTTGAGATGCAAGAACACCTCGGGAAGCACAATCGGCTGGATTGTCTGTACCTTTAATGTGTCCGCAATGATGACCAGGAATAATTTCTTGAATTTGAGCGACACGATTTGCTACAAAAGTTTTCAATCGGTAGATAGGTGGTTTGTAGCCACGGTGAGCACTACCGAAGAGTCACACCAAAGTGTCAGTTCATTAATCTTGAGATGAGAAAACTGTCTAAGGCAAATATCAATTAGCTTAGACAAAAGATGAGCTCCACAAAGTTCTAAACGAGGCAGGGTCACCCGTTTCAGAGGGGCCACACGAGTTTTTGACAAAATTTGTCTCACAGTCACTTCTCCGCTAGAAGATTCACAACGGAAATACACTATTGCGGCATACCACATTCTGAGCATCAGAAAAGCTGTGTAATTCAATTACATTAGAGTGGGGCTAACGGAAAAGCTCGAGGCATCTTGAGTTGAGAGAGGTAACGGCTAGTGTCATTAATGAATAATTGCCATTTATCGGCGAGATCAGGGGGGAGAGCATCGTCCCACTTTAGCCTTGAGCCCATAGGAGCTGCATATAGCATTTAGCTACCATGATTAATGGAGCTAGAAAACCGCAGGGATCGTACAATCTTGCAATGAGGCTTAATACAGTGCGCTTGGTTAAATTTGGTCTGTTTGATATTGGAAGGCGATTAGCGAAAAACAATCTTCTTCAGGGGACCAGTGCATACCCAGGATGGAGAATTGATGAAGTTGTGCTTCTTGCAAGAAACTAGGAGTCTCTAGATGTTCCGAAGGGAACCTGTCGAGGAGCTGTTGGAGTTGGGACGCCCACTTCCGAAGTTCGAAAGCCGCCACGACCTAAGAGTTGGATGAGCTGTCTTGAGTTCAAGAGCCGCCTCCACAGAGTCCTGCACCAGTGACAATATCATCCACTGTAGGTATGATGACGTAGGTGATTAGCTGCCTGAGGAAAGTCAGCACCTTCATCCTCCGCAAGTTGAGTCAGAGTTTAATTGCCAAGTATGGAGAGCTGTTCATCCCGTAGGTGGACAGTGGTGAGTTTGAATGTGGATATTTTTGCGGAAGGATCATCACGCCATAAAATTGAGTTGAAAATGTTGATCGTCAGGATGGATTTTTATTTGACGAAACATCTGGCGTATGTCACATGAAAACACTATTTTATGAGACCGGAAGTTCAAAATAATGTCACAGATATCAGTCTGTAACTTTCTACCGGTGAAAAGAATATCATTGAGAGAGTAACCAGAACTGGTGTTGCTACTGGGCGTCAAACACAGTCCTAAGTTTTGTTGTACTGCTAGAGTCTTTCAATACACCATGATGAGGGAGATAATAGTGAGGGATGTCATCAACATGGTCTATTTTGATCATGTGACCAAGAGCTCGATATTCAGAAATGAATGAGCGGTAAAGCTGAGCAAACTGAGGTTGTGCGTTAAATTTTTGTTCAAGAGACAGTAAACGCTTTTCAGCAGTACTTCGAGAGAGGCCAAGAGCAGAGGGATCCGTTCTGAACGAAGTCACACAACATAGCGCCAGTTGAGTCACGAGTATGAGTCTTCACAAAGTATTCGTCACAAGTGATCTCTTCTTGTGATTTAACACTGACGGGTGGTGCTTCTTCTTGTTGCCAGAATCGTTGTAAAGATGAGTGCAAGAGATCATCACTAGTAGACAGAAGAGATATTGAGAAGTTGACCGCAGCATCCGTAGTCGAAGCACAAGGAGCTTGACCCATGAGTATGTAGCCGAAGTGTGTGCCTATCACATGAGGCATGTGAGGCCCAAGCGAATGATTCTCTTGAGTAAGAATTAGAGGTAACAGAGAGCTACCTATTAATACATCAATGCCACCAGGTAAGTGGAAGGAAGGGTCAGCGAGTGTATAAGGCTTGACCTTGTCCCACACGTCAGAAGCGATACGAGTGCGTGGTAAATCCACGGAGATTTTATCTAAAATTGAAACTGATGTTTGTTGGCCAATGTGTGGCCGGAGAGCGTTTCCAAGTTTAGATACATTGCTCCCTTTGTAGAGGAGGAGTTTTGAGCGAGTCCAGATATTTTTTAGATTTGAAGCATGTCACTTGTCGTTCAAGATATTAGCGGCACGTTCAGAGAGGAGTTCACACATAGAGCCCGTGTCAAGTAATGCTCTAAAAACATGAGAAATGCCTTGAGAGGTGGTTAGCTTAATTAGAGCTGTACCGAGTAACACCGTATAATTAGATGAAGAGAGAGAGAGTTAGAGCTATTTTGGGCAGAGCAATTTAATACATCAGCAGAAGAGACAAAAAGAGATGAAGTTGTAGCTATATCCCTCGAAGTAACATTATGTTGATCTTGAGGTCGAGAGGGACGTATGACTATCTCGAGAGGGTTGACTAGAGAGCTTAACATCAAAATGTAACATTGTATGATGTCGCTTGTCACATGTGCGACACGTTGATTTAGACTGACAATCTTTCGAGCTGTGATTACCAAAGGCATGAGAAACAACGTTGGTGTTTTTTTACTAACTCGTATCTTTCATGAGGTGAGTTCTTTTTAAATGTATCACAAGCATATATTTTGTGACCTGTTTTATTACAAGCAAAACATTGCCAAGCGTTGTGTTTATTAGTAGTTCCCGACTGTGACTGAGAACTGGTTTGTGTTGTGATCATAGAGACGCCACTATGTGAAGAATTCACCCTTTTTACCAAAGCGTGTTTTTGTTGAGTTTGTAACCGTGATGAGATATTTTTGTTCACAAAAGGAGAGTTGTGTATATTAGCGTCTTCAGTTTGCGAGCACTCAATGTTCAAATATTTTATTATTTCTTCCACACTAGGTAAAGAGTGAGGACTTAAGTCTTCATTCGCATTGGATCGAAAACTTATCAAGTTTTTTACAGAGCTCATTGTCAAGTTTACGCAACAATAATGCAGATAAAAGTGGGTTATTTTGAGTTACATCGAATCCTAATGCCTTCAAGGCTTGTGAATGTTCAGTAAAAATGTTCACGAATTGACGAAGTCCCTTCAAAGAGGTAGCACTCAACAGCTGGTAAGTCCTAAGAGTTGATTGAGGTGTAGAGATTGCAACCTGCGAGTATTTGTGATATCTATCTCGTAGTAAATTATAGGCCACGAGATAATTAGGTGCGGAGAGAGTTAAACTTTTTACTAATGTTAAAGCATCACCTTTGTAACACACTGAGTAAGTATTGGAACTTAGCCACACTGGAAAGGCTTGCATTACGATGAATCGTCGTATCAAACAGATTAATAAAACTTGTCCACGTTAGTGGGTCACCAGAAAACTTTTGCAGGTCTATTTTTGGTAACCTGACTAGAGAGGATCCAGAATGTGAAACACTACTGCTATCACTCAGTGAGCTAGGTGTTTTTGGTTCGACAGGAGGAGCAAGCACCTCAATGATTGCTGTCAAATACGCAAAGAGAGTTTCAACTTCATCTTGGTCGGAAGATAAAGTTTCATCTGACACACCATCGTCAGAATCAAGAGCTAAAACCCGTTGAAGGTTATTATCAAAATCAGCCTTTTTCTTTTTTATTTCATTAGAGAAGGCGTTTAGCTGTTTAACTTGTACAGAGGTTAGAGATTCAGTTTTGCGTAGAGAATTCTTCTAAAATATCCTTCAATTTATTAAAACGCACTTTGAGAAGAGCAGTTACACGTGAGTAGATGGAACTGTTAAATTCACCGTTTTGGGAGGCATGGTGAGATAATTAAACGATAGTTAATTACAAGAGACAACAATACAGTGATATGAACCAAAACATAAATTCCTAAACATAAATTTTTTGGCATAAACAAGCTAATTATTTTGGACCACACTGAGATATGAGATAATTAATCAACTAAAAAATAATATACAGGCTCAACTTTCATTAACACAGTTTAAAAGAGAGTGACACAAAACAATTTATGAGGTTTTCAAAAAACAATATTTTTCAAAGAGTAATTTTCCTTTACAAATTACAGTAATTAATAACATGAATGACATAGGAATAATAAAAACATTAAAGAGAATAAGTAAAATTAAATCTAAGAAAAAATACCTTTTGTTAATGTAGTCAAACGTTTAAGTTATGTGGCGAACTTCAATTCAACAGAAACATTTTGTTTTAGTACATATCTAACATATAATTTTTTAGTGCAACCTATGACCTGTTGAATTTAACAATATTAGACAAAAATGCTCAAACGAAAATTGACAAAATGATAATCACTAATCAATAATAACTAACAATAATAATCCATTCAAAGAAATCAAAGTAGAACCAACAACCTGATGTGTATAACATGAAATACATTAATAATTACTTGATTGATAAAAATCAATTATTACGATTGAACTAATTAAAATATGAATAAATACCTTTGTGATAGTTAATGACAAAGCCAATTTGACTGTTAATGCTGGACACTCAATGTTACTTTATAAGTGAGAAAAACAACAATCTCATATAACCTTGTTAGAATAGAAAATCTATGTCCAAATTGCTATTAAAATAGGGTGAATAATTATTCTAATACAGTCATACAAAACATACAGAACACTCTACGGTATTAGTGCAACAAAGTAAGAGCAAAAATAATATAATTCATACAAAGTAAATCAATACAAGTCAAGAATGTAAACAAACAACAATGTTTATTTGACAGTTGTTGACATTTCAACCTTAGAGAGAGAGAGAGAGTCGCTGGAATTTCCTGTCGAGGTATTGATCGCTTCGCGCGGCTATTTCTAGTGCAAGGGGTTGAGAACAGGTTTTAGATACTTGAACTGTACATCACAACACTTAACTTTGCCAAACTGTTTCATTAGTAGAAAATAATGATTGATTGTAAAAGAAACAATTGAGTCGAAAAAATGTTTCTTTTGTTTTAAAAATTAGCAATTCAATTGAGAGAGAGAATAGTGGATCAATTAATCTCTTTGTTGATTAGAGTTTTTGTTGTAATTAACACAATTAATTAAATATAAATAAATGGATGTTGTCCACGGATGATACAATTTATCCGTCCCGGAGCTGACCAAAAATGTTCAGGATTGATACAAGGTATCCGGCCCGGAGGACCAAAAATGTTGCGGGATGAATGATCCGGTTTGGAGGAGCAAAAATGTTGAGTGAATGAGTTATCCCAAAAATGTTCAAAGAGAGAGTGAGTAGAGAACGTTAATAAGTACGGAGGACCACTGCTCTTCTGGAGCAGACGTGAGAATCTAGTGAATAGGGAGATGCTAGAATAAAAAGAGTTAACTCACCACAGAGCTTAGGTGCACACTTGTCCAGCAGGAGTAGTTGGAGACACTTATGGTAATCCAGTCCACCTTCCTTGACCACAGTCCTAGAGCACTGAAGAGTAGTCGCGGAAGTACGGACGCTTCGAAAGTCCAGGAGACCGATCACGTACCGCACAAACGAAGTTCTTGAAGGTCTGGATGAGTAGCACAAAGTTAAAAGTTAAAGCACACACACTAATTGTTGATTGGGGAAAGAGAACACGCGAGAGAGGTGCGTAAGCGTTGAGAGTACCGTGCTGTCGAGAGTCTACGTGAGGTCTAGACGAGAGAGAGAGACCACGCGAGCGAGGTGTGTGTACATTGAGACTGCCGTAAGATCTGGGGTGAAAACGACGCCTCGCATCGCATCAGGCGAGAGTAATTCTAGTCCACCAATAAGAACTCGAGTTACGGGGTGGCGTGATGCCTATTCTGAGGACAGATAACCCTCTCTCTCTCTTGGTTTCCGTGAGAATGTGAAATACCAAGCTTCAATGCTTACAACTATAGAATATATGAACTATATACAATTATCTTATTACCTAACAGCAGGATTGTAGACGCTTCAATAGAAAAATTACCCTCGAGAGCCTACGACTCAAATATTCTACGTGACAATCCCAGGTCAGGTGCCTATCCAGGAAAATTCCAAGAAATTTCACACTATTGGAATATGAGAAATCTGACGAATCATCCTCATCCGTATTTTTGGTACTAAATAACACATTTTGTGTTTTTTCCTGATTTAAAAGGAACCCATTGGAATTAAACCAATCAGATACAGTTGTCAGTGTACTCTTAGCTAACAATTTAACATCATTGAAGTCTTTATTAATATTTAAAATAGTTGTATCGTCCGCGTATAGAACAGTGGGTGTCGGAACAGATGATGGAAGGTCGTTTATAGAGATTAAGAATAAAAAAGGCCCAAGCACTGAGCCTTGTGGTACTCCAAACGATACCGTAGCTTCTTGTGACCACAGACCATTAATAAGAACTTTTTGTTTTCTATTATTTAAATAAGATTGAAATAAAATTTAGAGCTAAGCCATTAATGCCATAATACTGTAATTTAGATAAAAGATCAGAGTGTTTGACACAGTCAAAAGCTTTGTTCAGAACGCAAAATGTGATCTGAGCAAAACATTTATCTTCAAAAGCTTTTTTGATTTCTCTTAAGAGTTTATCCATTGCGTGTGATGTAGATTTACCGCTCCGAAATTGTACCACAATCAATGATTATGTTGTTTCAAATATGTTACCTGGAGATGAAAAAGTTTATCTAAGTTCTGATTCTGTTCTCTGCGAAGAAACGGAAAATGCTCAGGTGTATCTGTTGGAATTTTTGAATTCATTAAGCCCTTCAGGGTTGCCACCACATAAACTGATAATAAAAAAGAACGCCATCATCATGTTGATTAGAAATCTAAACGCTAAGCAGGCCTTAATTAATGGCGCAAGATTGGTTGTAACTCACTTGGGCAACCACACTATCACAGCAAAATTGATCGATTTTGGTCAAACTGTCGTTATACCACGCATTAACCTATCACCTTCTGATCCTACTGTGCCTTTCAAACTGACTCGGAGGCAATATCCCATCAAAGTTGCATTCGCCATGACTATTAATAAGGCACAGGGACAGACTCTAACAAAGGCAGGATTGTTCTTGCCAGACCCTGTTTTTTCACATGGTCAATTGTATGTGGCGTTATCCAGGGTGCGCTCTTTCAGTGACATCTATATATGTGTCAAAGAAACCCACCAACACACAATCACCGATGATCACATAATCACATCAAACATAGTGTTTAAAGAGGTACTTTGAATTTGTAAATATGCTGTTAATTTGTAAATAACTTAACCTAACATTTATAAAATAAACTATATTAAATTTAAACTCACATATTTTATTTCTTCTTTAATCCATATTTACATTAGGTTAAATTGCACTCTAACTATGCGTTACTAACTATACTGTGTGCACTTTAATTAAGAGGGATTTAAAGAGAATACAGTGCGAATGCTTCGCACGGGTCGGCTAGTTCTAAATTAATTAGCAATACTGATAGAGATAAGTTTTTAGGTTTAGTTGTAGATTGTTATTTGAACTAAAAAGGACATATAGGTGGGCTTATTCCAAAACTCAGTTCGGCTTGTTATGCCGTTCAATGAAGTCCAACTGTCAATCTAAAAACTCTACTACTCCTGAATTGTTCTTATTTTCAATAATACCTTCCATATGGCATAATTTTTTGGGGTAACTCCATTTAAAGCTATAAGATATTTAAATTGCAAAAAATGGCACTGCGGATTTATGAGTCATTGTACTACGAAAACATCTTGCAGACCTCTATTTTCAAAATATAAAATTTTCCCCTGTTTTCACTATATCTGTATGAGTTACTTCGTTTAAAAAAAAAACCAAAATAATTATCCCAAAAACAATCAAATACATAGTTACAACACAAGACATGTTGATATATATTGCTTTCCTAAACACCGTCTAGCACTCACCGAAAAAGGAGTATTCTATTCTGCAATAAACTAATTCAATTTCAATAAGATGCTAACAACCGAGAGTTGAGAGAGGAATGTTTGTACTTAAGGTTTAGCAATAAGTTAAAATATTTTCTTTTATCTAAAGTAATTTATAATTACTCTGATTTATGAATCTCTGCCTAGGTTCGCCATGAGCAAATACTTTTCCTTTTGCATATTTTTCTTCTTTTTTTCTCATGTTAATATAGAAAAAGCTAACTTTTTTCTTAGTTTTAGAGTTATGATGAATAGTACCGTCTTATTGCAGACTACTTTTCATTAATTAAAGACCTTTTCGTTATAAATGAGTTATAAATCTATACTTAAATTATGTGGTAGTAATTTAAGTATAGATTTACAACTCATTTGATGAAGCCTATTTGGATTCTTTGTATCTGTCAAAGAATAAAGATATTTATTTATTTTAAGTAGCAAGCCTCTTTTTAGGGATTTTAAAATGGATATGCCAAGTTTGCATATACTGGAAATGGTAAAAGTTGTCCTCTTAATAAATACTTCTTACAAATAATTTTAACCAAGTTACTCTCACAATACTGGAAGGAAACTTAATTTGCCTAAGCATAGACTAACTTAATTTGAACACAACCCAACCTAAATAGATATAAAAATATAAAATAAATTTCCTCAGTTATTAAAAACTTCTTATAAGCAATTATTACCACAGTATATTCGATTGCTATAGTGACAAACTCAATTTTAATTGAATATAGTGTAATATTAATTATTATGACAATGAAGCAATTTTTAAATGTAAGAGACAATAAAATGTATTCTAGTCTAAGACAGTTAAGAAGTTAAACAAAATAAATCGTGTTGCTTCATTAGTCAGAATAAAGGGGATTGAAACAAAATCCTTGAACACAATAAACACAAAAACCTTGGATAAACAACCTTCCAGTTGAATTTAATTTGCTAGTTTAAATTGTTAATTTTATTTTAAATGGCAAGCGAGTTGTTAATATTTTGCTTTCTTTGTACAGTATTTCATTTTGTGTGTGTATATATAGGTTATAATAAATGTAGAGAAAATTATGAATGATGTGAACAAAACCTAGATGTAGAAAAACCTTACAAATTATTAAGATGTACATAGGTTTAATGTGAATAAAAATAGTAGATTCTAATACGTTTTGATATATCCTTATTTTTGGGTACTGTAGATTAAGTGTTGAGTAAGGAGTAGAGTATAAATTTTTTTTTCAGATGCATATAGTTAATTTTAAGACCAAAGAGAGGGCATGGTAGCTTTTTTGAAATATATCAGTTCTCACTACCTTTTTGGTGGAGTATCAGTTCTCATGCCGGCAATGTTCTTACCAATCCATTCGTAGGGATGGTTCAATATGTAAGGAATTGGTATGTTTTGAAAGTGAGGATGTAGACGTTTTGGTGGCCGAGTTTTTGCCAGTAAAGGAGAAACAAGTAGAGGAACACTAATATCTCGTTAACAGATGGATATATTATTTTATATATTATTGCATTGGTGACCCTGGTTTTAAGAGTGGAGTGGCAAAAGATTTGGGAGTTAATAAAAATATCCTATATAAAACTTTAAATTATGTAATGGACAGGATACAACCAATTTCCATATGATATAGAATACATGGAAGAAGCACAGGATGACAATGATGTTGTACATGAGTAGTCTATTGTATTTAGTATGGAGATCTACGTAACTAAGGTTCAAGGTGAACAGAAATGTCAGGAAATGATCGACTTTGTTTCATAAGTTCATTAAACATGGTGTGCGTGTTAGTTAGATGAATAAATTGGTTTTCAAGTCAAAATATGTTGATCTATCAAAAAATCAAACAAAAGCAGTTTTTGGTTCACATAGTACCACCGTACGTGTATGGGTGGGCGGGTAAGTTAGTACCACCGTACGTGTATGGGAGGGAGGGTGGGTTAGTACCCACCGTACGTGTATGGGTGGGCGGGTGGGTTAGTACCACCGTACGTGTATGGGAGGGAGGGTGGGTTAGTACCACCGTATGTGTATGGGTGGGCGGGTGGCTTAGCAGTTTTTGGTTCTAAGCGTGGAAGTAAATTATTCCCCTCTAAATTTATTTTTTAGAAGTAATAATTTTGGCTATTGAAATTTATTTACTATTATAGTATGTAAGTACCAACTCGTTTTTAGATAACAGCAGTACTTTAAATCTTACAGGAAGTCAGACTGTGACAAGAGGAGGAGGGAGGGGTAACACACTTTGAAAGGCTGCAACCAGCATTCTCCTCACTTAGTTGTTGATTCACAACACTAAACAAGATGTGTTTAGTTTATTAGGTATATCTAGCTTAGTATAATATACTTATTATTCATTAAGTATTCACATAAAAACTAGTCAACGCTAAATCTAACCCCTATATTCTGGTGGATCCCACTTTTTATTCACTTCAACCAATGTCTTTAAAATTAAATGGTCATGCCTCGTGTCTGAAATGTGTATGCATTGTACAGTCTGCATTTTTGTCTGTGGAATGAATAATAGCAGAATGTCACATTTAAATACTACACATATAAGAACAATAAGAGTGCAATAAAATAATTAACTACCTTATTAGTATTTGGTTTGGAAAGTGAATTTTCCTTAAGGAACTTGACGAGTTCATTGATTATTGCATTGAGCCCAACAGGCCGAGACCTGACAACAGCAGCACACTCGCCCAGCTGCGGTGGCAATGGCAGGACGGAGTTGGCAAGACGTCTGCATAGAGGACATGAATACTCTCCCCTGTGAAATAATATTTAAATTGAACATTCTCTTCATGTAAATTGTAATGTTATTTTATAAACTCAATTTAATTTACTTAAAATAATGTAAAAGTGAGAAATGTACCATCCAGTTGTCAGTTTTCTATAAATCCTTAGAATTAGTTTCATCATCGTGATTTTTGTTTAATTAAATTTTCTGATTATGATGAGAAAAAATGTTTAGCTTTAACCATAGATCGTGAGGAACGACATAATTTATGCTGTTGCATTCAAATCAATAAAACATATGTTTATTATCAAGCAATCACTACAAAGTTGGTACCAATCGATACAGAATGTTTTGTTCTATACATATCAGATTTTTAATAATTTTTTATGCCATTTTATAAACGTAGGAAATAAAATTAGAACGTGCAACTCGAAACTCCTGCTCAATTCCCGACTGGCGGAGGTCTGGAGGGAGTAAAATTGCCGATGTTTGACATATCACTGAAGAATAACCACAAGACGGAATAAGGCGTACTAAATGTCAGTCTGTAGAGAATGAATATTTTATCCAACAAAACAAATTTCATTCTCTTAGCTGCATTAGGTATTTTACATAAAATGTTTTTGTATACCCTTGTTTACATTTTCCAAAGTTGAGGTACAGCATAATTTATGCTGTTGATAAAAGATAAGCTAAAATTTATTTATTGATATATAAACTAAACAAAAAAATAGCTAGATAGACGGAGAGTTGTTGAGTTGATCAGTGCCGCTTCGAGTGAATTGAAGTAGGTTGGCAATGGTCACATGACAAGTTTTCACTTTACTAGAAGAAGCAGAGCCTGTTAATGCCATGGCCAGAGTAGACAGCCATTTTTACTTGTTGCGAGTGTTTTATAGTACTATTTGAATATATAAAATTATGTGTTGTGTTTAGTGTAGTCATAGTTCAATGTGTTATAGTGGTTTTTAGTGTCTAAAATAATTAGAAATAGTGACATTCATAGTTATGTATTTACTAGCCTAAACATTAATTTTTTATCCAATTTCAGCATACAACGTGTGTACAGATAGGGTATTAGTGTAGCCTACTTATAATAGTCTTAGAAAAAAGAAAAAAATAGTATGTTTTATATCTATGCAATCTATAAATTTCCATTTCCAATATGGAAATTTATATTGGACAAACAATCCAATAGATTGTTTGTTTTATTTACGTGAAAACAAAATGAGGTAGTATGTTATTATATAGCATGAAAAACTTATTTATAGTACTACTGTAATACATTTGTTATATTTCTGTTCAGAAATATGTGTTATATCCAGAGTACTATTTTTCTAGTGTTTACACAATTTTCGCACGCTGACTTATGGTATTATAAGTTTTATACTTTTTGGAATATTTTCATATATACATTTTCTTGTAGCTAATAGATTGTACTAATATAGTACATGTAGCAAAAAATTATATATTATCCCTTATTTTTAGATTGTTATGTAATATATCACTGAAATTTTTCGTTTCCGTAGTAAAATTTTTCCAATTAACTAAAAATATACAAATTTGTGTATAATTACAATGACTATTTTTCCTAAATGAATTTTTCTTGTCTATTCAATGGAATTTTTTTTGTACTATTGTACTATGTACTATTTGATTACCTACAGTGATCATACTGTATCTTTGCACATTTTTCATTTTTGCGTTTTATGTAAACAAACACTTCCAAAAAAAAAACAACAAAAAAAAAAACTTAATAGTTTATCTAAAATGTAACAACATATTATTATAGTGCACTAAATAATAAACAATTTGGCTATCTTCGAATTATTTATAAAAAATGTTTAGTGCTCCTAAGGAGTGTTATAAGTTATAATTTACATACAACATTTTAAAAATGTTTTCAATCGACTCATAACGAGGGTTGAGGAGACGATTTGGCAGAAGGAGCTAGCCATGGGTGTCGTCACGGACGTAGAGGGGGCGTTCAACAATGTCTCCCTGCAGTCTATGATCGCTGCTGTTGCTAGGACCAGTGGTACTATTACCAGATGGATCGAGGCCACCTTCGCAGCAAAATGGTTAAGGCAATACTGAATGACACGACGGTTCAGGTTGTAGTCAGAAGCGGTTATCTCCAAGGGGGTATCCTTTCCCCTCTCCTCTGGTCCCTAGTGGTTGATGAACCTCTAAGGGCGCTTAATGGGGTGGGGGTATATGCTCAGGCATACGTGGACCTGGACGATGTGTGCATACTGGGCATTGGTAAGTTTGCCAGTACATTGTCAGACATTGTCCAGTCTGCCTTGAGATTCTTAGAAAGGTGGTGTAGAGACAAGGGGCTCTCTGTTAATCCTAACAAGACAGAACTTGTACTCTTCACTAGGAGAGGAAGAAGCTGGATGGCCTATACATGCCCACTATGGGAAACAGAGGACATCAGACGGGCTACACTCAGGGAATTGAAGAATTGATCGGTGGCCTCTGAGGAACACGCTGGTAGATGGAGGACCGAGTCCGGGCTTAGGCAGTCTTGTGCACTTATCCAAGGACCGGATCGCAGTCACAGCCGAGCTTTGCAAGGTGAGGGTGTTACAGGACTGCTGACCGGACATAATCTTCTTCATAGACATATGAAGATTATGGGCCTAACAGAAGACTCCACATGTAGGCTCTGTGAGGAGGATGAGGGGAGCTCCATACCCATTTTGTGTCATTGTGGAGCTCTCTCATCTCTTAGGTACAGGACTCTGGATGCCGCTTTTCTGGAACTAAAGGACATCAGACGGGCTAAACTCGGGGAGACCCTGTCCTTCATAAGGGGGACTGGTCTCTTGACACTGTTGCCAGGCGCGCAAAGGGCCATTGAGTCTAGGCGCGGTGAGCTTGGTGACAGGACCACAACCCAGTGTATCTAACTAACTAACTGACCTGAACTCGCCCGAAGTTTGATGAGGACTTCTGACTCACCGACCGGCGAGTTTACTTGACTCGAGGTGTAAGTTGAGTTGACTCATGGTAAAACCCGAACTCGCCCGAAGTTTGACTAGGACTTCCGACTTGCATGCCGGCAAGTTGACTGAACTCGAGGTGCTGGTTGAGTTACTCAAAGTTTGTGAGGAGTCCCGTCATGGCAGTAACATCCAGAATAAGTAGAGGTGAGACATTTTAGCTGGCATTTTATTTAATTACTCAATTAAATATGTTCAGTTCATTTTTCTATTTGAATTAATAATGTATTTTACTATTATATTTATTATGTTTGACCATTTGTTTGATATATATATATATATATTGTTTTTTTTTTTTTTTGATATTTCACTGTCATATTTTTGAACATCATATTGTACCTTTACTAAACTTCAATATTCCAAGTTTACAAATGGCTAAGGTTTTAGTTTACTCTTTATTCAATTATATAAATAAAACACGCTCAAGATAGTTTATTATCTTAGTATTATCTCATTGTTGTTTATCTATTTATACTTAAATCTTATTTACCTATTTAAAGGTTAGTATCGCTTGCTTTATTTAATTAGTTATTAAACTTGTTATTTTAGTATTGAGTAATCTGCATAATTTAGTACAACATTTGTTTTTTTACTCTCATAACATAGAAGGTCAATTGAAATAATTAATTGCAAATAAGTATATTTGTTATTTTTTAACTCATTCTTTATTCCAAGTCTACTCAAACCAGAAGATGATTTTACTAACTGCTAACTGGCTAGACTCGTTGGCAACGACTGATGAGTTGGGTGACTCAACTCTGCAATGCAAGCCAAGTCGAGTCTAACTCGGGCCAAAATGGCAACGCGAGCTTTTGACTCGTTAGTGACTAACAAGTGAGTGACTCTGTGAAAATGCAGGCCGAGTCGAGTCTGACTCAAGTCATAACTCGAGTTGGCTCGGTAGTCGAGTACCTCAAGCCAAGATATACTCGACTCGTCACATCACTACAAAACACGCTTTTCACTGGTGAAAATTGACCGTTCACACATCTCTTCACTGTTGCCCCACCTGTTGTTGCCGGTAATGGTAAACGTAAACAAAACAAATGCATCACTCCACCTTCGCCCAGCCGTGTTGTTGATGTATTTTTGTTATTTAAAAAGAATACAACCATTTCATTGAAACAATTTAGCAAAAAAAAAAAAAGGTTTGAAAATGTTGCAAACAGCTGCGCTAGAACAGACTGCAACGTCATCAGATATCATTGATATCAATAGAATAAAACGAAAACTCCCAAAGTTTAGTCGCAACTGTAACCTACAGCGCAAGTTGCAACAGAATATCATCAATACAACAACCTAAGAGGCAACGTTTTACATTAATTGATCAATTTGCAAAATCCGAAGCTATCATGTTGTCTGCAACAGTTTCATTCAAGTGTTTTGATGTCAAAACTGTTGCGGCTGCAACCGTTTTGTCAAATTTTTCACCCGTAGTATTTTGAATGTATCGATGTGCCGAGTCGACATGAATCTTATCATACGAAGATTGACAAGGTTTCCCGAATTTATCGCTTGAGTTTAGCCGAGCGTAGTCTGAACCTTCCTGACGACACTGGATTACGCTCGACTCGTGATTCCAATAGTTAATTGAAATTCAAGCATAATTCCTAGTTTTCGCGAAATTTCCGGTAAGTAGCCACCCTTGTAGAGTATAAAGGTGTCATTTTATTGGTGTATTGTATTTTATTGAAGATAGTTAGTGTCTTCCACTTGGAAAAAGTTTCATTAGAGAATTAGTACCAACTGCATGCAGAAAAGATGGTAGGAAGAGAGGTTTTAGACATTGGCAACAAAGATTTTCCAAACTGTCCAGCTAGTGAAAGAATGTTGCCCTTAAGTCTAAAATGAAGTAACAACAATGGATTCAAGAATGTGTCAAGTGGTTAAGGCATGGGGATTAGTCCGGAAAATTGTGCTTTAAATATGGGAAAGTAAATCCTTTTCAAAGGCATAACCCCAGTAAACTGGAGACTGCTAGTATGAGGCGAAATGTAGATTATTTATTAATGCAGTGACAATTGGCAAAAATTGGTCTTACAAATATATTACACTTTTTTTTACAAATTAGATTAAAAACTAAATGGTTGTTAGTTCATTGCAGATCAAGCTTCAGAACTATTATGTCAGGTTCCCTCTGGTTTGAGGAAGTAAACATGGTTTATAAAAATCAATCACAGAAGTACTGATTGAACAATTGGTTGGTGGCAATACTGATACTAATCATGTTCAAAACATTTGACTATAGTGATTATAACTGTCTAAATTGTAAAAAGCCCAATTTTAAGGTTTATTTAATAGTAAATGATTTATTAATTTCAAACATATTTTGTATTAATAATAATGTTTAAAATGGTTAATTTTTAATTATTATTAAATTGAATACATACACAATAAAATATTATGAATCAATACTTTAAGATATTTATTTCAATTAAAAAAATTTTATAATGATAAACTCAGTTGATAAAAATAAAAATTAATCATAAACACTTTATCAAGACAAATTTTTACCATAGAACTCCCTCTTCAACACTTGCCTATGATCAGCTGTTGCTGCCCACGCACCAAGACTAATTGTTAAAGCTGTATTTGTACCTTAATGTGAATTCATAAAATGACAGATTTGAGTATAAATAAGACTTACCTCTCTGACGATAACCTTTGCTGATTTCGTAATGATCGTAAGTAGGCTTTGAGACAATCCAGGTGTAAGTGATGTCCACAGGTCTGTACATGAACTCCTCCCTCCCAGCCTAAGTTTACTGAGACTAACCATGACAACTAAACAAAACATAGTCAGCAATGTAATTACAAATTACATATCAATATAATAAAAGAGATAAGGCAACATTAAACCTACCAGAGGGAATATTTCCACAAACACATTCAAAGGAAACACATAAAGGGCAAAAAACAAGATGCAAATTGTTGGTACCACTGGTACTCTCCTCAAGTTTCAGAAGACAGACTAATTGTTTAGAAGACATTCAATACTGTAATTTTATATCTATGACAACCCTAGATCAGGGCTGATTGCTATCAAAAAGCATTGACTTGTTACATTAGGGAAGCATAGGCATTTAAATAAAAAAAGTGCAGTTAGATATAAAATAGAGGCTGATAATTGGACCAATCTGTTCAGAGACGATTATATACAGATATATACAGTATATATATATATATATATATATATATATATATATATATATATATATATATATATATATCAAAATACAATATATAATGACTTTCGGATTCGAAACAAGTTAAGACAAAAATCATAGTTTTCAACGAATCATGAGATTCAAACAAGAAGTGACTACTTTTTTAGACATGCTTAAACTTAAGATAAAACTCATTTATAAAACGGGAGATAAACATCTTCCCCAGAACTACAGACCAGTGCCTGTTGTTCATATGTTCTCTCAAGTTTTTGAATCTCTTATGTAAGACAATTATCTTTTTATTTTGAATATTCAAATCTTATATCTTAATTGCTGTTTGGCTTTCCTCAGGGGTGGTCAACAACGGCTGTAATGGAAATAGTGAATCACTCTCTCAATGGGCTTGATTACACAGAAACCTGTAGCTTTATAACTGATGGGTCTCAGTAAAGCATTTGATTGTGCCTCTTTAAACATTATTTTTAAAAAACTCAAATTTTACAGGGTATTGGAACATGCCAGCCAGCTTATACTATCCTACTTAACAGATAGAAATAAATGTGTCACAATTAAAAGCTTTAATTCATCAGTGGAAAATTTAAAAAAAGGAGCACGCCACAAGGGTCAATTCGTGGTTGTATTTTCTTAATAATAATCATTAATGATCTGCCAAAAATGTAGAAGTAGGATCTGTAGTATACGTATACAGCACAACTCTTTTTACTTGTAATCTAAATTTATCAACGAACAACAGTCCATTGAAACAGTAGAACAATGCTTTGAATTGGTTTCCCTGAAATACATTACATTGCAACCAAGAAAAAACTCAAAAAAATGTTAATAAGTTTATCTCCTCATGTTCAAGAGTTTAAATGGGTACTTTAAAAAGTGTACTTTAAAAAAAGTGCAGTTTTAAAAAATGTTTAAAACTACAGCACTTGGTATAAATATAAACTTGAATTGAATTGAACTTCTCATGTCGACAGTTTGAGTTGTAAAATCTCCCGAATGAGCTATCCTCAATGAAAATTAAGACATGTTTTTTCTGTTGAGTATTTAAAAAAAGCTTATTTCAGATTGTTTCAGTCTCCATATCTTATGGTTTAATTCTTTGAGGTCATTCATCAGCATTAAGTTATATTCTGTTAATTATTTCATATATAAGTTTCAAGTAACAGGGACGAGCAAGATCACACATACAAACCTGATTATGTACCACAAATCGGCGGAACATTCCCAAATGGACAGTCTATCTATTTCAATTATTCAGGGATTATTTTGGGATCCATATTTAATGAAAAAATAATAATTGTCACATATTTAGTTAGAATGATGAAATAAATTAGGTTCTTCTAATGTGTTTTTGTTTGCAACACAACCCAAATCATGACCTTTTATAAAAAATTTCCAATACAAAACTCAAATCTTATCTTGTTTTCTTTACAAACTCATATGTTTTGCATTATTAACAAGGCACGTAACAATTTGATTTTAGTTTCTGTTCGACTGTTGGCAATGTATTCTATCCAAAATAAATTTTATTTAAAAAAAGTTAAATTAATCATTAATTATGTTACAAAAAAGTTACTAACATCAATTTTCAAGCTTTCAATTAGAAAATATTTTATATTGACCCTTTCAACTCGCATGTCCGACATCGTAGTTATGTCGTTGCAATTGCATGTTGGTGCTCGGCCGACATCATATTTACAAGCATTTTACTATTACGTTTTCGTCATTAATATTCTTTATGAGTAATATATTTAGTTAATATAATTCATAATGAACATTTTTATTCATATTTGAGGGTTTTTTGGCAGCTCTTTAACCTCTGTATTTATTATTTCAGAAAACAGTGTCACAGCTGATGTCATGTTATTTTGTCAATGTTTATTCTCTGCTCTTCCATCGTCGTGAGTGTACGTACATGTTGTTTTGCTTATTCTAACCTCTTTTGTTGGGAGCAATTTCTTTATTTATTGTTCATAAATGCTTATGGTTTTGTTGTTTGGTTTTATTACTATGTTTATTTATTAGATTTGTTTTAAATAATGGATGACTTATTAGTAAATTATGAAATTACGGATTATTTATGTGCATTGTCTGATACTGACTTGAACACATTCAGTAATGAAGAAAATGACAATTCTGGGCTTCATGAAATTGATAGTGATAACAAAATTAGTGTTCAAGGAAATGAAATTGTAAGTATAAATTGTTCTATAAGTAATTTAGCACCCTATCAAAATGTTGAGCAAAAATCAACATCAGCATTGCAATCCAGGCCTAACCTCACTAACTGTAGGGAGAACAGAAAGAGGAAAATTAGTCAGCCTAATCCCACTGCAAATAAAAAAAGTAATGATAGTCCTATATCTGATTGGGAAATGTTATGTGGAAATTCTTTATTACCAGATTTTCTACCTTACCCACGTTTAGTAGAATCTATATATACTATAAATCTGGTTGTAAAGCTCCCCAAGCATATAAATCAAACACTGAATTGGATTATTTTTAGATATTTTTTACTAATGAACTGGTAAATGAAATTACTCAGGAAACGAACAGATATTCCTAAGAAAAAATAAATAAAAATACACAACTTCAATTTAGGTCAATATGGAATCGTTTTGTCCCTATCACAGCTAAAGAAATGCAAGCTTTTTTTGCTGTTATAATAAACATGGGCCTAAAATCCTAAAAGCTGTTTACAAGACTATTTCTCTGAAGAATGATCAGAAAAGCAACCCTTCTTCAAAGATGTTTTCGGCAGAAATAGGTGTTTTCAAGTCTCTCCACCAACTGAACACTGTCGCAGCAGATCACAAGGCGACAAGCTAAAAAATTGTGTTCTCTATTTGGAAAATAAATGTAGAGAATATTTTATTTCATCCTACCATGTTTCAGTTAATGAACATACCATAAGTTTCAAGGGGAGAATAAAATTCATGTGCTACAATAAAGATAAATCAACAAAATGAGGTTTGGAAATATTTGTTTTGGCTAACTCAAGAAGTGGTTATATTTTTTCTTTTCTGCCCTACTACAGAAAAGAAACCACTAACCAGTAAGTGAGACCTGATCATCTAGCTACATCTAGGATTGTCTTAGATTTAGTTCAGAGACTTCTTGACAAAGTTCCTGGCTGTGGGTTTTCATTGTACACCGACAGATACTACACTAGCCCACAGTTAGCATTATAACTGAAAATGTTGAAAGTACATCTCACAGGCGCTGTTCAATCAAACAGGACTGGTTTGTTCTTAGATATAATAATAATAATAAAAAATAATAAATGTATTTATTGTTTTCACAGGTACAGTTTAGTTTCACAGGCAAAAATATTAATCACAATAAAAAGGTACATTTTATGAAAAAATAAAAAAACTTAAATAACTGAAGAAACACAATTACAAATTAAGCGTCTAAATAAAGTACTCCAAATTATATAATAGATTCTTGGTTATAGTACAATAATATATAATACAGTTTAAATACAACCAGATATAGGATAAATTATTAAACATAAGATTTATGTGTATTCAATCAGATATATTCAAAAACCAAAATAAACCAAAGATAACATACATACTGAAACCTGTGAAAAACAACTGCGACCCCAACAGACCAAGGGCCCAATTATGGGGGCCGCACGAAAAAAAAAATGTATGATTAAGACTTTCACGCCTGTACAAAAAAATAACGATACTTAATTTTTTTTAAATTAAAGGATTAGCAACTCTTTACCTTTCCAAACAACGTTTCATTGAATACATTAATTTAAAAAAAGAAAAATCAATCCAAGAAATTAATTTAAATATTTCAATTAATTGAGGTTGAGTTATCTAATTGTTCCAGCAACCCTTCAACGTATCAAGTCTTTACATGTTGCTCTGAAGGCTGCCTGTGACATGTCCACATCTACACTACCAGCTATGGAATTAAATAATGTAATTGTAAAAGTAAGCTAAAACAACTGAAATTAGATGACAACAACACAGTGTCTTTCAAACACAAAGATGACATTCACTGCTTGGTCTGGCGTTATAAGTGATATGTACTAATGCTTTCTACCATCACTGGAAACAGTGTTAAAAGTATTAGGGTTGTTTCTGAAGAAATAAAGAAACTCACTGTAGTATGTGGCTACAATACATTTAAGGGTGGTGTGGACTTAGCTGATCACTACATAGCAAGCTATAGCTTGGTGAGAAAATCTGTAAAATGGTGGCGCAAGCTGTTTTTTTTTTTTTTTTTTTTTTTTTTTTTTTTTTTCTTCTAGAGGTCTCCATAGTGAACTCCTACATTCTCTACACCAGTCAGGAAGGCCAAATCAAATAGTCTTCAGAAAGAGGCTTCTGAATCGACTCTGTGGAGAAATAAGGAACCCAGACTGGCTCAAGAAGTCTGGCTGTTCCTCATCAAGCGACAAAGAAGAACGGCTAAATAAACAACCCCATTTTATTTTCATACTAGAAAAGGCAACATTCAAGGACTGTGCAGTATGCAGCAACCATAAAATCCCTGGGTGAATAAGGGAAACACAATTTTTTTTGTAAAACTCGTTCTAGAAAGCCTGGACTTTCCGAGGAGTGTTTTGAACGCTACCATACTTTTCAAAATTACAAACTATAGCAATCTTGTGAGTTAAATCTTGAGATTATTTTGTTTTTAGATATATACAGATTTTATATCCTAATTAAATAATTATGTTCATACAGCTATTTTTGATAATATGGAAAAAAAACTTTGTTCGCTTCATGTATTTACTAAAAAATATGCTCGGTTTGAAATATATTATCTATGGAAAAACATTTTTATTTATTCAATATAAAACCTGAAATACAATGAAATTTAATTACAGTAAACTCCTGATTATCCGCGAGCGGGTTATCCGCGGTGGGGATTGTCCGTACGTACTACGGAAAGCGAGAAACAAAGTACAGTATGTACCTTACAGTCCATTATTTATAAAAAAAGGACTGAACTGACAAGTTGATTGAGTACAAAACGCGCGCCGGCCTTCTCCGAACTTGCACAATAGGCTGGCACGCAAACTATTTTTATCTCTGAGTCACCGTACTCGTCTGAGTCATCTGACACCAGTACTGAACAGTACAGAGTGTTGACGCTGACCGGTCAAAGTTTATTTCTCGTCTTTTATTGTGTTTAGTGATTGTGTTGCCTTGTTGAGTATTTTTCATTGCGGATTTAAAATGGTTAAAAAGCGAAAGAAGGTCGTGTTGACGATTGCTCAAAAACTGGAAATGATTTCCAAATTAGAAAACGGCGCTTCAAGGAAGCAGATGTGCTTCGAAGGCAGATGTGGGCATGGAAGGCCCATTTGATGCATCATTCGGGTGGTTGACCCGTTTTAAGCAGCGTCATGGAATTCATGAGATTGGACTTCATGGAGAAAAACTTAGTGGTGACCAGCAAGCAGCGGACGATTTTCAACGGGAATTTGTAGAATTTGTTTCAAAAGAGAAGTTATCCTTTGAACAAATTTATAATGCAGACGAATCGAGACTCTTTTGGAAATGTCTTCCCACCCGCACGTTAGCATTTAAAAGTGAACGTCAAGCGCCTGGACACAAAAGTAGCAAGGAAAGGTACACCATCATGTCATGCAGTAACGTTACAGGTGAGCATAAACTTAAACTTGCTGTCATTGGAATGTCTAAAAAACCGTGATCGTTTAACCCATTCCCCTACTTTGACGGAACCATTCCTCGCCGCCGATAAGGGGCCCAGCTATACAATGACGGAACAGTTCTGCGACTGTAATAGTACGTTTGTTTCGTAACAGGTAGCAGCACTAATCAGTCTGTTTCGTTCCTATGGTTCCGTACTGAGTTTATCTTGTTGTTTCTTTTATTTTATGGGCTGTGGAGAACGTTAGAAGTCAGCTGTTAGTGACGTCACCTGTTAGTGTGCCAAGCCAAACCAGTGTAGTTGTTTGTAAACAATCATGCCCATCGTGCGTTGCGAAATAGTTAAATAGATCAGTATATTGGTGATTTAGATGATACTTTATTGAGTGATGAAGATATTGGGGCTTGTGACCGTATAACAAGACAACAGTTATTATCAACTGACGATGAATATTCCGATGAGGAACATACTGTCACTGACAACAGGCCTACAACTGCTACGGTAAATAACATTGTTCAAGGTAGGCCTACGCCTAATATTGATACTATTAGTGATACATCGGACGATGAAGTGATAAATATAGTAAACCAAGATAGGCCTACTACTCCTAGTAATGATAATGTGCAAAACATAATTGAATTAGTTGCCTTAGGGAGATTAGGACAGTTAGAAACTCAATTTATTTGGGAAGAAGCTCCAAATGAACCACAACATTTTGTCTTTCATGGGGAGAATATTGGGGTCAATATACCTGATTCTGAACATCTAAATTCAGAACTAAAAGTATTTTTACAGTTTTGTAATTATGATTTTTTTTTTAAAATAGCTGTGGAAACTAACAGATATGCACAAAAATGTTTATCAGATCCAAACCGTAAAAAGCTAAAAGATGACAGTAATTGGGTGGATGTAACCACAGATGATATTCAGGCCTTTTTAGCAATCACAATACTTATGAGTGTAATAAAAAAGCCTACGCTTCAATCTTACTGGTCTAAAAGAAAAGTAATTGAAACAAAGATTTTTACAGAGGTTATGTCCCTAAAACGATTCCAGATTATTATGTGTTTTCTGCATTTTAGTAATGATGAGGAAACTAATGCTTCAGGTAAGCTAAAAAAGATTAGGCCTATTATTTCTTATTTTGAAAAGAAGTTTTTAGAAAATTACACCCCAGATCAAAACATGTCCGTAGATGAAAGCTTTATGAAATTCTGGGGTAGACTATCTTATATCCAATTCAACAGAACCAAGCAAGCCCGATTTGGAATTAAATGTTTCAAGTTATGTGAATCAAAATCTGGCTATTGTTCTGCATTTGAAATTTACACAGGGAAAACTGACACACCAAAGGGAGTGTTAGTAAGTGAAGAAATAGTGTTGAAAATAATGAAACCTTTTTTGAATAAGGGCTACATATTGATTAAACACATATTACACATACTACATATTACACATTAAACTCCGCTCGACTGGTCCCAAGCCCGGCGTCTCATCATTCCCATAACCGATGAGGAGGAGGAGGGTGTACCTTCCCACAGCTCTCAGTGTGATCCCGATGCTGAGAGCACTCCTATCCCATTAATTCCTCATCCTACCTAACCTTTCCAACTAAGCCAAGGCGGAACAGCGTGGGCCGAGGGCTGAATGGCTGGTGGTAGACCAGTCTATACCATGCGGACTCTGGACACCTGCCGAAATCCAGTTTCAAATAGGCTTACCCTGGCATGCGGGGCTCTGTCGGGGCTAGACCATTATTTCCCTAGCTACTCATGGGAATCCTATGGATCCGAATTTAAAAAAATCACCAAAACCTTCACCTAAGGACCGCATTGAGTCCTTTGGCAATGAACCGAGCATGGGAGCAGAGGGCAGCCACACTGGCCAGCCCTCGTTTTCCATTGCTCGGGCCAAATCAACGTCGGGGGGGGACATGTCTCTCTCCGATTCTGAATCAAACTTGGCTGAGGACCGCTCAGAGCCCTCAGACAAGGACCTTGGCATGGGGAACGAAGGCAGCCAAGCAGGCCAGCCTGAAGTCCCCGATGCTCGGGTCAGGGGTTCGGTGGAGGGGGGCATGTCGCTCTCTGACCCCGATAAAATCCTTCCTCGGGGCCCAGGCTCTGATCAGCTGGATCGGACGGCTGAGGCCCTGAATAGGATGAAGATAGCGAGGAAAAACATTCCTGGCAATCAGAGGAAAAAACTCCTGAAGGAGAGACTTGCCCGGCAGGGTGTACAGTGGGACCCTGCTAAGTATCGTCCCCTGAAGAAAGCCTCCTCAGCGACTCCTAAGGCGGAGGGTGAAAGCTCCAAAGGTGGCGCCAAAAGCACACGCCCGCAGAGCTCGACCTCTTCACCTGCGGAGGCCAAGAGGGGAGCGACTCCTAAGGCGAGGGGTGACGGCCCTAAAGGTGGCGCTAAACGCGCACGCCCGCAGGGCTCGACCCCCTCTCCCTCGGAGGCTCAGAGGGATTTGAAGAGACAAAGGAAGGCCGAGGAAGGTTCCCAGGGAACCTCTTCTCAGACCTTCCTGGAAGCTCTCAAGTCCATTAAGGTGGCGGTTGTGCCACCTAACTATCCGGAGAGCAAGCTCACTGAAGAGCAAGGCAACCTCATCCAGACTGCTCTGGTTGAGTCGTTATGCCCGCTGGACAGTGGTGAGCTCCCTTTGTTCACCAACTCCTACATGGAGAGGGGTGCTCTTATTGTCTCCGTCGAAAACGAGGAGACAAAAACATGGATCGCTGCAACTGTTCCCTCTCTCAAACTGTGGGAGGGGGCCCAGTTCAGGATCGGTGACCGAAAGGACATCCTACGGGCTACCAAGGTGCTTTTTAAGATGCCTAAGCAGCTCAGGAAAGATGGACGAGTCCAGAATCCTGAAGCTTGTTGAAGACCAAAACAAGGAATTGAATGTGAGAGAATGGACCATCATCAGTCGAAAGGCCGATCCGGAAGGAGCAAAGACCTTCGTCTGCCTGGTGGATGATCACGTTCTCTCAGCCATTAAGGCCAAGAGCAATAAGTTGAGGTTGGGGCTCTGGCAGGTCTCGGTGGTCGTATTGGCTAGGGACAATGCCAAGGGTGATCCAAGCCAACCTGCACCACAGTAGGGCTGCCTCGGCAGCCCTCTGTCAGTCCATGACTGCACACAACATCGACCTGGCCTTGATTCAAGAACCTTCGTTACACAAGGGCAGAATCGCGGGACTGGCCGATGCAAAAGGTAAGATAATTTCCTCTTGTTCCACCAATAATGCTAGGACATGTATCTTGGTACGCAATGGTATGGAGGTATTTCCCCTGTTTGATTTCTGTTCCAGGGACATCACGACAGTGAGAACTACACTGAGCACTGAGGAAGGGCATGGGGAGTTCATTGTCAGCTCTGTGTACCTTCCCTATGATGCTCAGGATCCACCTCCTTCCAGGGAACTAGAAGCCCTGGTGGAGAAACAATCCATTGGGGGGCGGCACCTTCTGGTCAGCTGCGACGCCAATGCCCATCATGAAGCATGGGGATCAACCGACTCCAACAGGAGGGGTGAGTACCTATTAAACTTCATAGTATCAAAAGATTTATTTATACTAAATCGGAGCAATGAACCCACATTTAGAAATAGAGTTAGAGCCGAAGTCATAGACCTGACCCTTTGCAATGCGGTCACTCTAGGCCTCATTGACAACTGGCGGGTCTCTGACGAACCTTCTCTTTCAGATCATCTGTACATTCGTTTTGATATCAAAGCCAAAATGTCAGCCCTTTCCTCTCCTCACCGAAATCCTAGGCGGACGGACTGGGAGTCCTATGCTGCGGAACTTTCGGCCATTGCGGGATTGGGTCCCGGGGGGGGGGGGGTAGAGTACGAATAAGGTCTGTCGTGGAACTAGAGCAGGCGGCATCCTGCTTACAGGATGCGATCCTCGAAAGTTACCACGACAACTGTCCAATTTCAAACTCACCGCCTAGACCAAAAATCGGGTGGTGGTCAAAATCCCTGGAAGCTAAGAAAAGGCGCGTTAGAATGCTTTTTAATCGCTCTAAGGTGGTCAATTGTCGAGAAGAGTATCGTTTAGCTCTTAACGACTACAATTCATCCATTCGTGATGCCAAGAAGGCTTCATGGCAAACCTTTTGTAGGGGCATTGACTCCATCAAAGAGGCAGCCAGAATCCAGAAAATCCTGGCTAGCGAACCTATCAACCCCATGGGCAGTCTTAGAACCAGCTCAGGGGAACTGACAACTTTACCTGGCGAAACGCTCAAGCTCCTTCTGGAGTGTCACTTCCCAGGGAATCTCGTTGACGATGCTCTGGAAGTCTCTGGCCCTCGAGAGATTAGCCCTATACCTAGGGCAACTCGAGAGGACTGGAGGCAAGCTAGACGCATAGTCACCGTTTCCAAAGTTAAATGGGCAATCGACAAGTTCAGCCCATTTAAATCGCCAGGAGGCGACGGCATCTTTCCCGCATTGTTGCAGAAGGGCCCACCGAACCTCCACTTTCTACTTTGCGAAATCTTCAGGGCGAGCCTTGCCCTCGGGTATATTCCTCAGTCCTGGAGAGTCAGCAAAGTAGTTTTTATTCCTAAGCGGGGTCGTGGCGACTACACAAACGCCAAATCCTTTAGGCCAATCAGTCTTTCCTCGTTTCTGGTGAAGACCATGGAGAGACTCGTAGAATTCTACATTCGAGAAGGGGCGCTTAAAGACTCCCCTTTACATCGAAATCAACATGCGTATCTCCCGGGGAAGTCTTGTGAGTCTGCCCTCCATTGTTTGGTCAGGCACCTTGAACATTCCCTGGAGAACAAAGAAATCGCTCTAGGAGCCTTTTTGGATATTGAGGGGGCATTCAACAACACCTCATATCAGTCTATTATTCGTGCTCTGGGACAACGTGGTGTAGAGCCTACCATCTGTAGGTGGGTCGACCACATGTTACGGGGCAGAAGAATTCAATCAACCCTTCTAAGTGAGGTGGTGGAGATTTCTGCGAGCCGGGGATGCCCGCAGGGGGGAGTTCTATCACCCCTCCTGTGGGACCTGGTGGTGGATGATCTCCTTGTCAGCCTCACGGATAAGGGCATTTTCATACAGGGCTATGCGGATGATCTCGTCCTACTGGTCCGTGGCAAGTACCAGGGCACTGTTACGGACATCATGAACGACAGTCTGGTAGCAGTGAACTCCTGGTGTGCAAGAGAAGGGCTTGCAATAAACCCTTCCAAGACAGTAATAGTTCCCTTCACCAGGAAAAGGGTTCAGGGCTCCTTCAGAGGCCTGGCCCTTGGGGGGGTGTCTCTGCCTGTTTCTTCGTCGGTTAAGTATCTGGGAGTAATCCTTGATCAGAAACTGACATGGAACTTGCATCTGGATAAAGTCATCCGCAGAGCTAAGTGGTCCTTTGTGACCACTAGGCGCTGCGTGGGCTCCACATGGGGTCTGTCACCCCATGTCTGCCACTGGCTTTACACAGCGGTCATCAGACCACAAATTACTTACGGGGCTTTGATCTGGTGGCCCAAGGTCAATCAGGTAACAGTCCGGGGTAGGCTTTCTAGCCTACAAAGACTTGCCTGCATGTGCATGACAGGGGCCTTTAGGTCGACCCCTTCTATTGCACTGGAGGTTCTTCTCAACCTGCCGCCCCTTGATCTCTTCATTATTGGGGAGGCTCGGGCGGCGGCTTATAGGCTTCAGCTAACTGGCCACTGGAGGGGGTCCTGCACAGGTCACTCCTCAGTGGCCAATCTAGTAAACGACGAGGTACTCTCAATGAAGTCTGACTTTGTTGGGACTAAGCTCCTTTTTACTAGACCCTATACTGTGGACTTCAGGTCGAGGGAGTACTGGGGCGGTGTTAGTAGCCCGGTTTCTTCTCACGACCGAATTGTATGGTTCACAGACGGGTCTAGAATGGGCAACAGAGCTGGATTTGGCGTCTATACTGGCGACCCTAGGACCAACGCTAGCGTGAGCCTGGGAGCGTATGGCACCGTCTTCCAAGCTGAAGTCACCGCAATCCTTCATTGTGCCGCCCAGGCGGTCGAGAGAGGGGTTTGTGGGAAATATATCCGCATCCTCTCAGACAGTCAGGCGGCCTTAGGGGCTCTGGACTCCTGGAAGGTCTCGTCTGGTCTGGTCTGGGAATGCGTGGAGACCCTCAGCATCCTGGGATCAAGAAATCAGGTCTCGCTGGAATGGATCCCAGGACATAGGGGATTAGAAGGCAACGAGCAGGCCGATGCCTTGGCTAGGGAGGGGGCTCTCAAGCCCTTCATTGGTCCTGAGCCGGCCTGCGGTGTTTCGATTGCAGCTGCCAAAGCAGCAATTAAAAACTGGGTCAGCGCCAGACATCTGGAAAGATGGCGGCGGTTCCCAGGGCAAAGACTCGGCAAGGTTCTTGTCAGGAATCCCTCCCAGAAGTTGACAAAGTCACTTCTTGGGTTAAGCAAATCGCACGTTAGGCTGGTGGTGGGACTCATCACCGGCCACGGCAAATTCCGGAGGCATTTAAGAACGGTGGGACTCTTTGCGGAGGATCCCATCTGTCGCCTCTGTGGGGAGGACGAAGAGTCGGCAGAACACATTGTCCTGGAGTGTGAGGCTCTTGGTGCCAGAAGAAGAGCACTTTTTGAAGGCTCACCTCTGGGACAGTTGGAAATTACCAATCTAGTGAAGAAGCTCCTTGACTTGGTCAAGGGCAGCCAGCTTTACGACGATTAGGCACCGGGATCGGCACAAAAAGCCTTAGGCTTCGTTGCAAGGGTTGGCTGGACCAACTATATATCCCCTTTCAAACTAAACTAAAACTAAACTTACATATTGATAACTGGTATTCATCACCACAGCTTTACCATAAATTGTTAGAGAGTATGACTTATGCAGTAGGGACGGTAAAGATGAATAGGAAACATATGCCTACCCACCTGAATCATACTCAGTTACAAACAGGGGAAGCAACACGTTGCAGTAGCAAAGGTATTTTAGCAGTAAGATGGATGGATCGGAAAGCAGTCAATGTTATAACTACAAGACACAGTGATATTGAATTTCAACCTACAGGAAAACGGTCCAGAAATACCCCTTGCTTGGAAATTTGTAAGCCTCAGGCAATAATAGATTATAAAAGTGGTATGCTGGCAGTTGACAGACAAGATCAAGTGCTTGCTTATAATCCAGTTATGAGGCGTTACTCTAAAGGCTACAAAAAGATATTTTTTTATTTATTTGAGATGGCTTTATTCAACTCTTATGTGGTATTTACCCAACTTAGTGGAAAAGATCAGCAATTTTGAGGCGTTACTCTAAAGGCTACAAAAAGATATTTTTTTATTTATTTGAGATGGCTTTATTCAACTCTTATGTGGTATTTACCCAACTTAGTGGAAAAGATCAGCAATTTTCAGACTACAAAACCGACATTGCAGAACAAATTCTACAGACCGCAGTGTTACCACCCAAAATTGGAAAAGGACGACCGTCACACACAAACCCTTTGCGCCTACAAGGAAGACATTTTCCAATGACAATACCTGCCTCTGAAAAAAAAGAATTTCCAAGCAAACGATATGTTGTATGTTTGAAACATGGCCTAAGGAAGGAAGTAAGGGTGCAGTGTAAGCAATGTCTAGTAGCGCTCCAAATGGATGGCTGCTTCGAGGCTTACCACACTGTAGTCAACTACTAATGCTCCAAGCTGAAATGTAAATAGTACAATATTACAAAAACAAACTTATTGTGTGTGTCTTCTGTCATCATAACTTCTGGATTCATGTATTCAAAACAAAGGTAGGCAAAATAAAAATTTAATTTTTTTTCCATATTTTATTATTTAGCTGTTATGAGTGAAAAAGTATTATTTATTTTATAATAATTATTATATATAAAATTATTAGAATAGTCATTTAAAAGTTAAAATATTAACCTTTAACCAAAAACTAAAAAAAAAAAAATGGATTTTTTGGACCCTATTTGTTGGTTAAAAAATAGTAGGTGAATGGGTTAAAGGCACTAGAGCAGAAAATTTGCCCGTAGGTTATTTTTACAAGAAAAAAGGATGGATGGACCAAACTATATTTAAACAATGGTTCGATAAGATCTTTGCTGTTGAAGTGCGAAAACACCTCAAAACAAAAAATTTGCCTGAAAATGCTGTTCTGTTGATTCACAACGCACCCTCTCATCCGACTACAAGTGTGCTTAAATCTTCTGATGGAAAATGTTGTGCAATGTTTCTCCCCCCTAACGTTACTGCACTAATACAACCTATGGACCAGGGGGTAATTACGTCAATGAAGAGACAATACTGAACCAAACTGCTAATGAGCAAAATTGAAGAAGGTTGTGATCTCAAACAGTATTGGAAAGAACACACAATCTTAGATAGCATCTACAAAATTGCATCTGCATGGGAATTGGTAAGAAAATCAACCCTCATTAAGTCATGGAGAAAAATCTTCCTAAAGTTGAAGAAAATGTCAACCAGAACGAAGAAAACAATGACAAGGGCGAGGATTTGAACACGCCTACTGCAACACTGGCCGAGTTAGTAAAAACTGTTCCTGGTTGTGAGAACGTCCACGATGAGAACAATGAAGAGTGGTTGGAGTGTGACGCCAACGATCCTGACTTTGAAAGATTGACGGATGAGGGAATCATTCAAAAAGCAATGGGAGAGATTGTGAGTGAAGAAGAACGGCAAAGCGAGAGAGAAGAAGAAGATGCTAACGCACAGGCGCGGATGACTAACGAAGTGGCTTTACAACATGTCGATGCTCCGTTATCTAGAGAAACAAGACGAAGACGCGCAGTTGGCTGAAAAACTTATGCTACACAAAATTAAATCGCAGATTAAAAAAAGATGTTTCCTAAGGAAGAAACAGAAACAAGTGACTGATTTTTTTAAGAGGTTGTAATTTCTGTACTATTTATGTTTATTGCACTGTACATTGTATTTTACGTCTTATTGTATGTACTGTACAGTATACTGTATTAAATATATTGTTTTTTAGTTAAAATAGTTTTTCTCTTTTGTTCTCTCCCAATTTCGGTATTTTTGCAGATTATCCGCGATTTTCGTTATCCTTGGTAGTCGTGCCACCCAATTCCGCGAATAATTGGGAGTTTACTATAGTAATACGTTGGCATCAAATTATACAGGGATTACATATATCTAAAGAAGCCAATGTATGTTTCGGGTTTAAATGTATGTTTTTGATATTATCTACTAATTCTAAACTATTCATAAGGGTATGGCTGTTTTTTAGTTTGGTTTCTTGTTTTTTATATAATTCTTTCTAGTTTTTTAGCTAATTTGTATTTTTTAGATATATGTTATCTTTATACTAATGTGCCTGTAGATTAAACTTTACATATATTAGAAGGAAATCTGACTAAACACTCCAGCATGGTTGATGAAAAACAAAATGAACCATTAACTTTACTGAACTTAGTATTAAAACAACATTATTTCTGCTTTAATAATGAATTTTATATTCAAAGAGAATGAGCTATGCTCCTGTCAGGCATATTAGTAAAAATATTTTTAAACAACTTCGAAAACCAACATATATAGAATAAAAACAACCACTACAACAACAAAATAATATTTTTCTTCAGATACTTTGATATTTTTGTTCTTTATGATGGAAACCCAAGACAAATCCAGTTATTTAACAATATTTAATAATATACACCAAAACAAAAAAATTACAATAGAATTCGAGCATAACAATAGCATCAACTTTCTTGATCTCACAATAAACAAAATAAACAATAACTTATCCTTTCAAATATACAGAAAACCCACAATCACCGATACAACAATTAATGCAACATCTCACCAACCAATGTCATACAAATAATAGCTTTGTAAATAGATTAATAACAGTACCACTAAGCCCAGAAGATTTTGAAGACAACAAAAATATAATAAAACTCATAGCTATATCCAACGGCTACAGCCCTGACATTATAGACAACTTATTAAAAAAACATATCTGAAAGAAGCAAATATTCCAGTTTCAAACATACAAAAGAGAAACATGAATACATTCCCACCCAATTTGGTAGCCATTTTCCACTAACCCTAAAAAATGAAATGAAAAAATATAACAAAATAATAGCTTTCAAAACTTCCAACAAATTAGAGAAGCTTATAAATGAAAAAGTAAACACAGATTTATCTTAAAAATTTGGAGTATATAAAATGACTTTTAATGACTGATAAATTCTATATAGGGCAAACAAAATGGCCATTCGAGGAAAGGTTTAAAGAACACCTTCCCAAAGCTGTCAATAACCAAAAATCAAACTTTGCCGAACATCTTGTCAACAACAATCATAATTACTCCAATCTCGAAAAAAACCTAAAACCATTACATATTTGCAATAAAGGAAGAAAAATTACAGCTCTAGAACAATTTAACGAGCTATTTAACGACAAAAGTACACTCCAATCAAACATATTATTTAAAATACAAGAGAACCAACAAATATGATAAATTTATATTCAAATAAACCTACCGTATGTTTTTCAATATTGCATTATTCGTCATATGTTTAAATAAACATATTTGATGTTCAATGTTTTAAAAAAATGTTAACAAGACCATAAAGAATAAAATTAAAAAATGTTTCAAGTTTTGAAGGATCCGACGATGGCATAAAAAGCCGAAATACGTAATCCAAGAGGATTTACAGAATCACTGGCAGATTGAAGGTAATTAACCTATAATACATTAATCAAAAGTGATTCAGAAAAACAACACCAAAATAAAAATACTGTAAATAAATTTAATATTGTGATTTTACATTACGGTATATAGTTAACATACTATTATTTATATTCAAAAGTCACATGCTGAGGCTGAAGGCCGAGGTGTAACAGGCACAGTGAGTGATGGGGTCAGCACACGTAGCGTGGGGTGTCCCCTAGTATGTGTTTAGTTATTGAGAGTGGAAAGGGTTAAAATTCTGGCCTGAAGGATGAACTCTCCAAAATCAGAAATGAATGGATTATGTCTTGGTTGGCTCATGGTTAGTGTTATATTAGTGAGGAATGGTTAAATTACCGTCCATGTTAAGGGACGTTGGGTTTTGTTTGTTCTTTGTAATAATCTTTCTTTATTTGAACTATGATCAAGAACTATTATGGTTTATGTCAAGAATGAAACACATTTATTGAGAAACATATTTATTATTTGTTCCTTCCTCGACTACATGGTACATCTGAACGGTATTCTAGGGCCAGTTCCCCTTAGTTAGTGACAGAGGTAACAGCATTGTGGAATACTGCGATAACATTTCATTATCCAATACCAAGGTACATATCAATGAGTTATAACCAGTTATATCTGCATTTATGAAATACAGTAGAATTAAGTTAATAACAATGATTGAATTTAAATTTATATTTATTAGCAATTCATATTTGCATAAAATTGTATAATCAATGTCTTACACATGGTAGAACTATTATTTGTTTTCATTATTAATAAAAATATGTCCATACCTTGTTGAATTCCCGATCTAACTCTTCTATTTTCCGGTCAAAATCTGCAGCTAAGCTTAGATGCCTATGGAACCCTAGTCTTTCTTCATCTGAAGTTGGTAACATTGCAGGTTCTGGACTTAGCCTCTTGTGACCCAACACACTAGTTGCCTGTACAAAAGAACATAGTCTATTCATTCAAATAAAATTTCAATTACCTCTTTTCAAATTTGACCTTTATGGTCAAATGAATATGAATTTTAAGTGTGATTGTTACAAATTCTCAATACATTACATTCCCCAATTGGTTCACATTATCAGGCAGACATATTGTAACCAAATTGTCCTTTCATGACACATGTCCATGGATGGGACCCACACATATCAGTCTAGGTAAGATTTATAAATACACCGCTGAGCATAAAAAAATGACTAAACAATATATTAAAAACAGTACAGTTAGCCTGGGACAGACACCAATATTATATATAGATGACATATGGCAACTATTACAATTAAGTTCAGTAATGTATTTTTCATATACAGTTGAATCTTGATAATCCGACAGTTAAGGGACCGACGGGGTGGTGAATTAACAAAAACCTCAGATTATCAAATGTTCATTGTAATACACGTGAATTATGATTTCTAAGAAAAACTGAATGCACTACAATAGCCGCTGTTTACCCTTCTCAGTAATTACGCGCTATCTGCCACAACAAGTTCACTAACACCAGAGTAGTAGTAACATACACAAAATAAACACATAATCACACTAATTTTCAATGCCACTGGCACTTTCTTCAGGTGAGGAAGGAAGGAAGGAAGGAGGGAGGGAGGGAGGGAGGGAGAGAGAGAATGAAAAAAATATTTATTTTTTCACAATTATTTAGTATTTATCTATTAACAATAAAAAAGTTAAATTGGGTTGTAAACAACAAATTAAATTTCAGATAATTTTATTTTCCATTTTTAATTAAGATTTGACACACACTGACTCGGCGGCTCCTCCCACTCCAATTAGTCTCCTGCGCATCGCCTGTCGAAGTGCCTCGGTAAACTCGTGAGTTATACCTCAGTTTACAATTACCTTAGACTCTTAGTTTAGCCAGTAAACTTTTTTGTTAACAGAAAATTATTTGCCTAGATAGTTTTTAACATATTAATATGCTCTAAAAACTTGACAATGCCAATTCTGCCTTCAAACATTTGTTTGTTCTGTTCAAACAGATATGACAGAAAAAATAACAAACTTATGACAGAACAAAACTGTTGGTAGTTAGTTTGGCTGCTCATATTTAAGGTTTAAATATACAGAGCAACATACATTTTACTTTACAGAGCTTCTTTTTGATCTTCATTTAGATATCAAAATGAATATCATTTTCTTTTATGACAATTCCTCTAAAAATAAATCAACCAACTACGGTTACTTAAGATGTACTGGTGAATGAAACAAATGGTAAATGAGAGATTTTACAATTAAAATGTCTTGATTGTTTGTTTGAACATCAAGATGGCAAGTTTTACAATAAATTTCAAATTTCTTCACTTAGAAGTTTACTTACTATTTTGCTACTACTGTGAAAGTATTACGTGTGATATGTAATACATCTGTAATATAGTGTGATATGTACTGTAAAAATATTTAGTTTTTGTCCACTGAAAATAACAAAACAAGGAAAAGAATAAATTTAAAATAAATACATGATTAACATTTGAATTAATATTAATGTATCACGTTATTTGTCTGTAGCCACTATAATGTTTTCATTTTTTTCTGTTCATTGAAAAACATTCTTATTGCTTATCGACTGGATATGGATAAATATCCAGTATTTGCATTTCTTATTTCTTACAATATATTTACACAATAAAATAATTATTAGCCTTGATTTTATTTTGGTTGAAAAAAATACAAAACAAGTCCGAGATATAAAGTTTAGTATTTCAATATTTTAAATTGAATAATACAAATATGAGCTACTGTGCATGAATTGTTAGATTGCAGATAAGAAAAGATAGTGATCGCTCGTCTTCAAGTCTAGCAGCTGTTTGCCAGTCATTAACCAGCAACTCAATTTTGACTGATTACTGGACCTGACAATAAAATAAAATTCAATTTAGATAAAAAGCTGAAATTTCAAAATAAATAATTTTGTTTTGACGAATAGAACCTACACAGATTCAAGTTAATGGTGTCAGTGACTTTCTATGACTTGTTTCAACTGGCTCACTAGTAACACTCATGGCTCTCTGCCTACAGAATAACCAACACTTAAGAAATATCAATGGGATGAATTCAAGGGAACATCTGAAATTAATATTCTTACCTGCACCAGTACTGCAAGGCCCATCGGCTTGTCTTCAGTGCTGGGTGAGGTCTGACTACATATAACACAGTCATACTCCTTTTTGGTTGTCAATACCTGATCTGCTCCGTCCCAGTCCATTCCATCATCATCTGCATAATAATGCAATTGTGATTTATCAATATACAAAACACACTTCATAAATAATCATGTTAGGCAATGTCCTTGTGCCTTAAATATTACTTTACAGTCTTAAGAATTTATAATGGTTTTTATCTGTTGATTATGTAAATGGTCTGGACTCATCAACCACAACTACTGGAAAACTGTGGTTGATTAATTCCGAGAGTTGTAAATTTTTGTTCATAATTATGTATTATTTGAAGGAATAAATCATTATTTCATAATTACCAGTTTCCATGGCTTTCTCCATAAACTGCTTCTGTTTTGAGGCAAATTCTTCCATAAGCTTTTGCTGTCTTTCCTTTGCTTTCCTCCGCCTCTCTGCTCTCTCTCTTTCCTCTCTCTCTTTGCGTTCAGCCTCACCCTCCTCAGGTTGTCTTGGCCACAAGCATTCCCTAGTCTGGATCACGCTCTCTCTATGTATGACAGACATAATGGTCAGTTAATTAGTAATAATCAATTAATATAGTAGCCATACTATTAAATTGTTATAAATATCGTATAGAAGTAGTACTAACTCTAACATTTCTAAATTGAATATAAATTATCATATTTAAGATCAGTAACGTAGGAATTATCATAAAACAAAAATGTTCATTGCAGTTAGATTAGTGACATTCTTAAATTGATTATAAAATTTTCAGGTTTAAAAATCATTGAAATTTATAGTTAAAGTGCAATATTGGCAGTATTATAAGTAAAAATAGAGAAGAAACCTTGGAAATACGAGTTATACATTCTTGTGGTGGTTGAAAAAAATACTCACTGAAATTGTTGTTTGATGGTCTTTGCTTTATTTATTCCAAACCTTTCTTGTTAGTTTGGGCCATACTATACGGACTGAACTTGACCAAATATTGGCGTCAATATCGGCCGAATTTGATGTGACTATACAAGCAGAATTTCTTGGTGCGGAACGGGTGCTGACTTTCCGCGTGTCCTGCTATACGGGTGTTTATCAGTGGAAAAATTATAAAAAAGTATAAACTAACCAATATCAAAATGGAAGTGGAAGAAATAGTTTGTATCGGTGCTTTAAATTTCATGGGGTTACTGCATGATGCGTTTAAAATTGAATGAAGTTGGTCAACTCATTCACTGTTGGCGAACAGATTAACAACTAGGCAGTTTCACATTATGTTTAGTGATCACAGGAAATATCCAGACAAGTTTTTCCAATAATACCGGATGTCTGTATCTTCCTTTGATGAACTACTCTTTCTGATTTGTGGTAGTTTGAAGAAACAGAATACAAACATGAAGAAAAGCATAGGAGTTTCTGAAAGGCTCGTCATAACCCCACAGTCAAAAATTAAAATTGCTACTTCAACTCACGGCCGCATGAAGCGCCATGTCCGTTGCCACTGCGCACCGACATTCCACCATTATTTGGTCCGTAAGGCCTGTCAAGCTGACTTTCCGCCGCCGAATCCTCACTGATTTAACGCATCGCTCTCTGTTAACTCCGCCTGTCCAGTTTTGAACACGTCTGTCGGCGCAGAATTATTGACTCTTATAGTTTGCACCATATGCTAATATGTGTTCCAATAAGACCGAAAAAACGTGACCTAAAATCGGTAGTGTTTTTTCAGTCCGTATAGTATGGCCCTTTCACTGTTTACAATTCTCAGTCTATTATACAATGAATAGTACTATAAAATTTGCTAGTATTTTATATTTTTGTATTTTGTATAAAATTACTGAATTCTAATTTAAAACTTGCAAACTAGTTTAAGGTTTATGGATCGGAGACATAGGCAATGGGAAGGAAGGGTAAAGTACAGGCTTGTGAAATGAGATTTTTGAGGAGCAGTGTGGAAGTGAGCAGAAAAGACAGGATAAGAAATGTGCTCATTAGAGGGTAAGTGGGAGAAGAACCACTCCTTGAGAAGATTGAGATAAATATAGACTACGAGGATGGGGGAGCACAGATTGCCAAGAAAGTTCCTTGAGCGAAGAATGAAGGGATGTAGGCCAAGAGGAAGACTTAGAGATTATAATACCGGGTGTTTCAAAATGAATAGCGGGGTTTTAGTGTGTTATAATATTTATTACATCAAACTTACAGCCACAAGGGATATATCAAATGAAAGAGAAACTCAAACAGTTTTGTTTGTTGGCATCAGTGTGGAATGTTTCCGCCGCAATCCGATAGAAAGCGCTAGTAGCAAAGATGGCGACTAAAGAATAGAAAGCGTTTTGCGTTTTACAGTTTGCAAAGACGGAATCTGTTGTTACTGTGCAACGTGCGTTCCGGATTAAGTTCGGTTGTGATCCTCCAGGTGATAACAATATTCGTAGACGGTATCATCAGTTTGAAGACACTGGCTGCCTTTGTAAAGGCAAGAGTACGGGACGACCAAGAACTAGTGAAGAGAGCGTTGAGCAAGTGCGTAATTCGTTCACGCGTAGCCCTATGAAATCCGTTCGGAAGGCTAGTCGTGAATTAGCAATTCCTGTGACGACTTTGGAGAGTTGGAGAGTTTTGCGGCGACGCTTGCAACTACGTCCTTATCGTTTGCAGTTGTTACAGGCTCTGAAGCCTACTGATCATGTTTTACGTGCCAACTTTGCTAACGACATGTTGTTGAATGACAATGAAAATTTTCTGGATCTTGTCGTATTCAGTGATGAATCGACCTTCCACCTTAGTGGTCAAGTAAACACCCATAATGTTTGGATTTGGGGTTCAGAAAATCCCCGCATGATGGAACAAGTGCAACGAGACTCCCCTAAATTGAATGTTTTTTGTGCCATATCCCGACAGAAAGTTTATGGTCCTTTCTTTTTTGGTGAAGCAACTGTAACTGGTCCCTCTTATCTGGATACTCTACAGCTATGGCTCTTCCCTCAACTGCCACAGGATGAACCAGAGAACTTCGTCTTTCAGCAAGATGGTGCGCCGCCTCACTGGCATAACGAGGTACGCGATTGGCTTAACCTAACAGTACCCGACCGCTGGATTTGCCGTAAGGGGCCTAATGATGGCGCTTGTTATCCATGGCCTCCACGGTCACCCGACCTAACGCCGTGTGATTTCTATCTTTGGGGGTTTATTAAGGATCGAGTGTATGTGCCTCCAATGCCAGCCAACCTTCCCGAATTAAGGAACAGGATTGAAACAGGTGTTGCGGCAATTACTAATGAGACACTAACCAAAGTTTGGGAAGAACTCGCATATCGTCTTGACGTGTGCCGAGTAACGAATGGTGCTCACATTGAAAACTTGTAGGCTATTATGTAAAACTGTTTGAGTTCCTCTTTTGTTTGATATATCACTTGTGGCTGTAAGTTTGATGTAATAAATATTATAACACTTTAAAACCCCGCTATTCATTTTGAAACACCCGGTATTTTCTGACTACATTTAACATAGGCAAACATTTAATGTAGGCTAGCTCGCTGCAATAGTTCTGAAGCTTTATCCTTGTACCAAGAGAACTTCCCCAACCGAATGTGCCCATGCCCAAAAACATTTTCAACCGTACACCAATGTCTCTCTGAAACTAGTTCATTTTCGTCCAATCAACACAATAATGCTGGTAAACCAAGACCCACTCTAGAAATGCAGAGTTTGAGGACATGGTACTTGACGAAATTTCTGAAAACGCTGAAGAGTATGAGATAAATTGAGCTACAGTTCAATTCCGACAACGCCAGAATTTGGTAATTCTAAAAGAGCAATTGTTACATTCCTACGACGTAAAGCAGGTCCAAACTGTATTGCCACACAAACTACGTTCCTCGTTTAGTTATTTGTGACTGTGTGACTGGTTCTTGAAGAAATGCATTGATCCAACCTTTTTATCAGAGTTTCAATATTGATGAGGTTCAATTTACTAGGACAGCTATAGTTAACGCCCACAGGCAACATGTTTGGGCAGACTTGTAGGTAAGGTCCGAACATGCCATAAGATGCCATCCATAACATGCCATAAGATGTCATCCATAACATGCCATCCATAACACAAGCCATAAGACAGAATCGTCCAAAACATCAATAAAATTTAGGCTGACATTTCAGGAGACTTCCTCCTTGACTTAATGGAATGGTGTATTTAAGACTTTTTGGGAGAAGAGCTCCTATTTTGCTAGATGATGTCCATTTTCAGTTGCAAAAATATGTGGTTTATGCACAATGGGGCACCTGCACACTAAAGTGTTGCTATACGTGAAGTGAACACCTACAGTGCAGTTTTCCAAATCAATGGATAGGTCGGGGAGGGCCAGTTCAATGACCAGCAAGGTCACCTTTGGACTGTTATCTATGGGATCATTTTAAAACCTTAGTGTACTCATCTCCAATCAGGACCGTTGAAAAATTACAAATGAGAATTTGAACAAATCCATCAATAAATAAGAAGGCGCCCGGATGGGTCATTTTAAACATGACCTGCCATATTTAAACGTCACGTAAAAAAATTAGTCTTGTTAATCTGTTTTATAAAATTTTGAAAATATAATCAAAATTGCATTTATAATATCCAATGAGTTATTCATTCAGTTTTTATTAAGTTTGCAAAATGCAGTACAACATTTCAGTTGAAAAGAATCCCTTTTAACCTTTCAGACTAAAATTCCAATTCCTCTGTTATTTGTAATTGATCATAACATTTGCGGTACCAAACATTTTATTGTATAACAAGCTGTTTTTAAAATGTCTTAAAACTGTATCGTATCTACTATGGTTTTAATGAAATTTAGCATCAAACATTTAAAACGGTTGTCATTTTGAAACTAGTAAAATATTTTATCATATTTTGCAGTGTTAGATAAAAATAGATTAACCCTTAAAGCGCTGAATAAAATTTGGCCTAAGTCTCAATAGCGCGCATTTAACTTTATTTTTTTAATTTAATTTTTTTAAAAAGTTTAATTTATTTTCCACTTAATGGACCTTTAAGTAATAAAAAATAGCCATTTCATAAAAATTTATTTAATTTTACATTTTGTAATATGACAAAATGAACAATTTTATGGAATACGCTGCTATATATTCAGTTAGTACAATAACTTTAGTCTAAATTTAAACAATATAAAATAAAATGAAAAACAATCTCATTATATGTTATCAAATAAACTATAATACAGTAATGGGATTAGTTAGTAGTTTTGGACAGTATGATACACTTCAAAACATCCGTCAGGGTGAAGTGTGGGATGTTCCGTGCAGGTCTACAACAACGACGTAGAAACAAAAACTCAACAATAAAATGAAACAAACCAACCAAAGAATAACTACAACGATGTAAACAAAAGCTTAGTGATGTCAACTAGACAGACTCTTGGCTGTGACTGGCGACACTGGCACAGGCGGGCGAACTGTCTAGCGAGATCCGGTTATATCCGCATTCCGTGCTATGCGTCAGTCGTCACGGCAACGAAAATAATCATAACAGCTGTTTCTAACTTCCTGTTGTGTGAAATTAAACCAGCTTGCATCCGGTTGGCTATAAATAAGCATTTAAAGGCTTTTGTGCCCATTTCCGGTTACGTAGTGTACTATTAAATAAAAATAACCTAAAAAATACATCAATACGGATATGTCAGTATGCCGCGTTTAGAGCTATTTTCATTGTACTGATATATCCGTATGCCGCGTGATAAGGGTTAATAGTCACTACAAAATTACAATTCTGTTGCTTAAGAAATGTTTGAATCATGAGTTTTTACGTAAAAACCACAGACTGAAAACAAAGCATTTTAGGACATGTGGTTATATGTAACAAATTCATGCTATAACAAACTTTTACTTTGTTTTAACTTGAACATTTAGCATTCTTAAACATTTTTAACGTAATTTTTAAACACATGTATATACCCTGGAATACGCTGATATCATTACCTCAGTCCATTAAAAAATGTGTGAAAACATTAGTTTTTTGATTTGAACATTTGATTATTAATAATATTAGTACTTATTACAAAGATCATTAATATATATAATACATTTATTGAAAATTACATACACTTATTCCAATAAATACAAAACATACCAGTAAGTGTGAAGACCTACAAGTCTGATAGGTGGCAAGTGTATATTGTACACAAACATGTTAGCAATAGGGTCAACTGACAACAATAAACAGTAAAAAAATATATATGCAATCTGAAATATGTAAGGATTATACATTTTTTTCAATATTTGAAAAACTAAAATATGTTAGTGGCCTTGTTTAAATAATGTCTAAAGTTACCTTAATAATATGTAGAAGATGCTAAACAATTATTACTACTAATGATCATTAAAACACACTATTGAAATCAGTAGTTTTGCCTCAATGTATGTTTTATTCGTACTACACTACAAATTATCTGGTTTAGAAAAGAAAATTTCTTTTATTGTAGATATAAGGATGTTAGTTTACTTTAGGATTTTACAGCTTTACAGTATTCAATTGGGATTATGGGGAAGGGGGAGCTCATGTCATAAATTTGTTAGTAGATATAAATAACCATCTAATTGGCTACATGCATTAAAAATACTTTTTTCACACTTTGTTTTTATTATTTCCATTTGCAGCTAAATTAAAACGTTTGTTTGTTCATATGGGCTACATCTTTCAGTTTACTCGAAAGAACAGTTAATTTATTGAAAATATGTCATTTTCACTTTTAGCTATGATTGTTAAGAGGGCTCCGGAGTCAGATTGAAAATCGCATTTTAGTTTGGCGAACGGCCACAGGAAGCGGTGTTTAGTGCAGTACGTTGTCTGTGTTGGTAGTTGGCGTTTTAGGCACTAGGGGCGCTTCTTAGCTCGGTCGTCAAGGCATTTATTGCTCGGCCGTTCGCCCCCTTGCACAATCACTTCACTTTCTTTCTAATCTTTAATAGAAAAACAGAAGGGAAGGGACGAGTGACTGACACCGCCAGCGGACAGGGTTGTCTGGGGCCTTCCGTGGTCTGCTTGTCCTCATTCCTTCCACAAATAGTACAAATAAATTAGGTAGAGTTGCATCTAGTTTCTTGTTATTGAAACTAATAAAACAGAGTTTATACTACTTACTTAATAACATTATTACTGTTATGTTGAATTTAATAAACACAGCACTTAATGAAACTTTTAGTATGAAAACTTGTTTGTTAGAATTAAATATCACAAAATTAGAATTTGTGATATTTAAAATATTTACAAGTAACTGACACAAACGAATGAAACCAATTTATATAAGTGAATGACTAAATGTAAAATTAACAGAAAATAAAATAAAAATAATTTAATGACAAATTTCAAGTAGGTACACATGTGAAATAAAGGAAATTAATTAGAGTATCTAATAATTTAAATATAATAGCATGATGAACAGAAATGGTGTGACAAAAATATTGATTATGTAGCTCAATATCATCAAACCATTTTTCAATTACATATGAAAAATGATAATAGAGTCCTTATTGCTTATTAGTTATTGTATGAATGACACAATTAGTGTAATTAAATCTTAACAAGCCTTACCTATTATATTTTTAATGGACTCAGGTTTTTAAAATTCATTAAAATTCGTGTATTACACACGTTTTTAGTATTTTAATAATTTAGTATTATAACACAAATAATATTAACAATATTGTCTTTACAAAAATACAAACATCAAATTGTAATCAATCTAACTTTTACAAAACTTAAGTAAAAAGGATATTGTAATTGATTATTAACCCGCGAATAGCAAAAGCATATATTCATTTAGTACTACCTGAAACTAAATCTTCACACATATTCGAATTTCCATAAAAAATTAAGTTAACATTTAAAAATAATAATAACTCTTAATGATTTACAAAGTTTATATTTCTATAATTTTAAAAATAAAAGAGTAAATGTTGCATCAGCATATAATAATTTTTAATAATTTAATCAATATGCACTATAGTTGCCATTACGTTATTAAATATATAAAATGATAAAAGTATTTTTGTAAATGACTACAAAAATTAAATAATACTGATTTGCACCCTGACTTCGAAATGATGATTATATCCATTCCCATGTCTGTCTTATCAGTAAACGCTTATTTTGTTTACTTTTCACGAGAACAAGATTGCCATGTTTCATGAAACTTTTTGTTATTTTATTTGATCACCTGACTATTTATAAAAACTCATATAACGGTATTTTATTCTGTTTTTAATTTATAAGTACTTTTATCCCACATTATATTCAGCTAGTATATTTTTTCTTTTTTGAACGAGTATAAACGATAGATGCCGTTACATTGCCAACTTCCAAATGAATACTCGATAGAAAACAACACAGCTCTCACGTTATTTTACCGTTTCACAAGTACAGACAAGCGGCAAGTGTAGCCTACATCGCGCATGTGTTTAGGCTATGCTTTATACGCAATAATTAAAAACCCAATGTGTCATATTTCGTTTGTATCATTCTACAATACAGTAATGTGTAGTTATATTATCGTATGTACTTATTTGTAATTAATTTGTTGTCTATATCCAACGAATGAACTCCCACTACCGTTGGAATATCGAACTAACTCTGCTTGGAAGATGAAAAGGTTGCCGTCCTATTGGGTTGATACCTAGTTTGTTTATCCTTTCAGTCAAGGTCACTGACTGCCTGAGTCCTAGCTGTTGAGTGGTAGGCCTACGGTTAGTTGTAGTTCTGTCGGTGTTGTAGACCTTCCCAACCCTGAATACTCTCACTCGCGCAATGACTATGAGTTGCTACTTGAATGTTTCATCGTTAATAATTAATAATTTTCATATTGAAATAATTTGATAGTGGATAAAACCTTCTTACAAAACTATAGGAAAATTACTCCAAATAACACCATACTTTGGTTATGAAACCTGACTGTACTACTAAACATGTACTTTATAAATGAACGGAACGAGTTTAAAATTACTTCTTTATTACATTAAACAATATCACCCATTCCTTAGCTATTATTACACTACAAATACACCAAAAGGTATAGCATTACACGAACATTTACTATTACAATACTAATGACTAAACAAATTCTTATGTATTAACAATTCTAAGAAACTTAATACAACTTATTTCATGACGTATTACAAAACTAAGTTTAAAATAATAATATAAATAACCCAGTAAAATAGTTATACCGGTATAGTGGACAACAGTACAGATAAAACTGACATAACTTATTTTTCTAACTTGTACAGTTACGATTTCCTGTTTTCAGACATGGAACACCTAACTAAATACAATAAAAATAAAAGCATTATATAATCAACATACTCGAGCTCTAGCAAATGTAAACTGTACATTCAAGGAGAATATAACTAAATATTGAACACCTAACTAAATAAACAAAAAATAATCAGCTTATATCTACAACATAAAATACAAATGCATTGACAATTGTCCTAAAAACTAAGTAAATAATACAGTAATACTATACAATAAATTTAGATTATGGATTTAGAATGTGGATAAAATCTTAACATAATTCAATGTTAAAATAAATAAATCTATATGCTAGCCTGTTATAATGCACCAAGATACAAGAAGCCTAGTAAGGCATTCATGTGTTTGACTGGTAAGGTCTTCATATGTTTCCGTAGTAGGGCCTTCATGTGATTTCCTAGTAAGGTCTTCATGTGTTTGCCTAGTAAGGTCTTCATGTGTTTGCCTAGTAAGGTCTTCATGTGTTTGCCTTGTAAGGTCTTCATGTGTTTGCCTAGTAAGGTCTTCATGTGTTTGCCTAGTAAGGTCTTCATGTGTTTGCCTAGTAAGGTCTTCATGTGTTTGCCTAGTAAGGCATTCATGTGTTTGCCTAGTAAGGTCTTCATATGTTTGCGTAGTAGGGCCTTCATGTGATTGCCTAGTAAGGTCTCATGGGTTTGCCTAGTAAGGTCTTCATGTGTTTGCCTAGTAAGGTCTTCATGTGTTTGCCTAGTAAGGTCTTTATGTATTTGCCCAGTAAGGTCTTCGTGTGTTTGCCTAGTAAGGTCTTCATGTGTTTGCCTAGTAAGGTCTTCATATGTTTGCCTAGTAAGGTCTTCATATGTTTGCCTAGTAAGGTCTTCATGTGTTTGCCTAGTAAGGTCTTCATGTGTTATCAAGTAATGTGTTATTTACGTCTTATGGCTCGTCTGCTATAATTCATCAATCTGACGATTTCCGTATTTTGTAACGCGTTTTCCTGTTTTTCAGAGCGCGGTGTTTGAGCACACTGTACATGGTTTAACTTTTATTTTCTGTGATCACTATATCACTCGGCAACTCATAAAAAATCAAAAATCTAGAGAAAACCATCTTCTTTGGCGATTGATATAATTAAAATCGCGATATCTTGATTATAAACATGTTTTATAAGAAAAAGGTCAGTAAGAGACTCGTAATAAATCTTTATTGGTTGCAGGGACAGTAACTACAAGTTTCGTAGTCTAAACTGTTTCAATACACAATCGAACCTCGCTCACGATGAGTTGGTCAAGGCTATAGTAACACTTGTGACTGGAATCTTTAGGATGCCGCCGCACTACCCTCTTTGCTTTGTTTTGTACATCCGGCATGGGTTGTAAATCTGTGAAAATCTGTCGCCATATGTTGTTGCGATGCCAGGGTTCACACAGTTTATGTTATACAACGGTACATATACACCTCCAGATAAAATTTGTCATACTCCTTTACATGTAACATTATTATTAATTTTAACTTCCCTAGCACCACAGACATTTTAGCCTAATTATTAATTTCAAATGTTAATAATTTGAGAATAAGTTTGTCAAATACAATTGTAACATATATTAACACAAAGAATTATTATATAGTAATCCACCAGCCTCGTTCATTACAGGTAGAAAATTAAGTAAATAACTTCTAGCAATGTTTTATTTTTACTTTAATGTTTTTTAAAACTAATATTGTAATAATATATAACAATAATGATCTTGCTACTTTCAACATTAAAAAACTATATGTTTCAAATGTATAATTATTAAATTTATATTACTGAATAAAAAAAATGCACATAAGGAAATATGTTTACTATAGAGAACTAAATCTTTACTATATGTGTATCTTTACTAGATTTAAACACAATTAATTATTATGTTCATGTAAAAATGTATTCACATAAGATAGAAATCAAGCATTATGTTTTAAAATATATCAATGACAGTCTGACTCCTCGCGTGGAATAGACAGGACTGCAGAGTGCAGACTACAAACGAAGGTGCAGCGCTTTGTGAGGACATCTCTGAACTTCTACCACCCGATGAGTAACGTCTACATGCAAACATTTTTTAGAATTGCCAAAAATAACGACTAACAAATTATTATTTTTGGGTCATTCCATGTCAAATCAACACACACCTTTTACATCACCATTTTAGATTTGGCTCAAATTTGGTACACTTATAGTAGGTGTTAAAACTAAACAAAGTTCCAAATTTCAAATTTTTATCTCAAGCCGTTTCTGAAATATGGCTATGTAAAGTTTTCAAAAATTTGCCGAAAAAGGGTAAACGTACTTTTCTTAAATTGCTCTAGGACCTGCACTAATTGAGCTAGAGAGCTGGGAGTGGTGTAATTTTTCAGCATTTCACTTGCTCTTTCCATTGATGTATAACTTGACATAGGTTGTCAGAAAAAGTTTTTTGTCAAAATACAAGTTTGAATTTTGAGTTAACATTTTGTCAAAAAGTACATAATTTAAAATTTTCAAAAAAATTCCATAAATTCTAAGTACTTTTGTTTATCACATAGTAAAATATTATTATGGGATGATAATGGGTTCATTGTTAAAAAATAATATTACTGAAGCTGGTTTTTCCCTGAAACCCGTTTTGGTTACAAGGCTGCTGTATACCTTTGAAACAGATAACCAGATATTTTTGCTTCAACCAAAATTATTAAAATATAGTTCTTAACTAATATGGCATAATTTAAAATGTATAAATATATAAAATGGATAAAGGTTGAAAATGTATACATTATTACAGATTAAATATATTTAATTTTGAATAATAGAGTTATTCTGTTTATACTTAGGTAAATTTAACTATACAATGATTTTTTAAGTAACAATATCATAATGTGGAACATGTGAATTCAGACTAACCTGATAAAATAGGTATCAAGATGAAAGTAGTTTATATTCTCAAAAACTGTCTTGTTTACAACTTTAATTTTAAAAATGCCGTTTGGGTTTCTTTCACATCACTTTGTCCAAGAACATAGGTTCTCCCCGTTGGAGTGACTGGATTAACATTTTTTAGAATGTCCACAACTGACACCCACAGTACATCTGCTTGTCTAGGGTATGAGAATGATGTTGCTGGTCCACTTGGATGAAGAAAAGTTATTTTGACTTCATCGAGTTCTTCATTTTTTTCTAAAACATACCCAAGCCACCATTTTTTTTCATACACTGTGGTGACGTAACCGGTTATGTCTTCTAATTTAAGTGTGTGGAGGGGTTTGGCTACTTCCACCTCCAACCCCTGCTCATTACCAGAAAAGTGTTTCACTGATAGTGTTGATTCATTGATGGGAATGAATGCATGTAATTGTTGTGTTCCCTTAATTGTTAACGCCTCTTCAAAACGGCTTTTCAAAAAGATTTCTGAAGCAGCATAATCCTCTTGAGTGGAAAATGTAAAATCTACCTTCGTAATATTATCTATTGCCCATTGAAAGAGATCTTCTGCAGTTTGGATCTGGTTGTGGTATGGTCTTTGCAAACTTGCACGAGCTGCTAGTCTTTTCACGGAACCCCCTACTCCATCGCAAGGCCCTTTTCCATGAGCTGTGGCTGAAAAATGCCATTCAGCTTCAATGTTGAAATCTTTCAGATGCAGGCAAAGGTTTAGAAAGTTCTTCTTATTTTTATATTGAGCGGCAGAACCATCAGAAAAATAGTAGATTTTTTTTGGCAGATTTTGAAACTTACTGGAGAGATATGAGATCAGCTTCTTTTGAAATGTGTAAACCGCTATAGTATTATGCTCTAAGCAATCAGAAATTATTACAAAGCTAACATGCTCAATTTTGTCTTCCTGTTTGTAATATTTTACGAAAGGGTGGATTGTGATCTGTTGACTTGTCCAGTGGTAGCTCTGAGCTTCATCCTGAAGAACTATGCTGTAATTTTCAGAAAAGTAACAACAAATTCTGAATCACTAAGGTTTTCTTTTGTCGAGTTGAGGAATGATCCTTGTTGCTTGGCAATAAAGTCATGTCGAACCAAAGAGGTCATCTTGCTACAGAATAAATCTATAAATTCTTCAGAAGTCTTCTCTAATGTCTCCAGATTGCAGCGATCGACTGAGACCCATTGGCGGAATTTAACTTGTTCAATTAAATTTTCTTCAAAAGAGTTTTCCAAAATGTTGTGAAGTTCAGTCTCTCCTGGGCAATATTCGCACTGCCCCATGTTGCAATCTATCGAAGATGGGTTGCAAAGCATTTTTGCAATGCACTGCTTATAATTTTGCAAGTTACCACTTGTAACAGTATTTAATTTGGCATTTTCTATCATTAATTTAACGTTTTGGTGAGTTGTGCAGACACAAACAGAGTGTGTGCCACTCTGTCCAGCCAAAACACAATGTTTTGGTCTTAACTCAGCAAATTTAGAAAATCCAATTTTTATATTAGGATACTTGTCTTTAAAATGTTTGTGAGCCTCTTTAAGATTACTCAGAATCAGTCTTTTAGATAATTTTTTCCTAACTCCATCTGGTTCGGTTACTGTCACGCAATCTTTAATACCTGGCATTGCCCGGCTCACTTCGTCACTTTCATAAAATGAATGAACAATTTCAACTGTATCTACTGGTAAACATTTTCCTGGTCTAGGGTTCGGACCCTCCATAAAACCTTTTTCTTTCAAAATCTTTTTTGATTGGCGGACTAGGTAATTAGGCGCATTGAATACACGCATTATCTTCCTGATACTCCACTGTTCAGGTAAACTTGTAAGAATCATAAGTTTTTGGGCCCTACTTGTTGAATTCATAAAGTTAGTTTTGAGATTTTGAAGCAGAGATTCTTCAATGTCCGTTTCATTTTCTGACGAGGAAGATTCAGCAGCAACAAACAGGCTACGTTTAATTGATGACGAGATTTTTTTAACTTTTGATGTGGCATAGTGCTTGGACGTAATTTTTTTCTTTTGAATCGGAGACTCACCTATTTCTTGAAGCGATGTATTGAGTGCTTCTACAACCACTGAAGTTGTGGTGAAATCTGGGTCTCGGCCCTGAACAGCTATTTCCGATCCAGAAGAATCATCATCCAGGCCTATGGGATTTTCAACATTACTTGGCTCTGTACTTTTCATCTTAGATACATCTTTTCTACATTTGTCACAAATCATGGCTCTATTTGGCATATGCGGAAATAGTTCAATCATCCAAGATGTGACAATTCTCAGTTTTTTTCTGTCCCTAATAAAATGATTTGGTTTAATCAAAGGATTACAACATTGCACTCTCACCGCACTGATACACTTTTTATTATGTTCCATTTTGAAGTAAACACTTAAAAACAACTTTTCAATTTATAATCTTGCTATAAAATAAATAAACTACTAAAAATAATAACATTTATACAATATATTTACATTAAAAGTTAAAAGCAAACACTAAGCACTTTTATAAACACAAATGAGGTATTTTCTCAATGAGGTATTCACTCACAGAACACATCCTCTCAGCAAAGAGTTTAGTAACTGACTGAGTGTACAGACAGGCAGTGTAGAATCATGCCTGTTGCAACTTGCACAGATAACAGCCCACTTGTTCCAACCTGCAGAGATTGGCTCAAGTCTTAGCAAAATGGAATGTACATTTATTTGTACTATCTGTTGGGATCATACATTCTATATTAATATAGACCAGAGGCTTATATTTACTTCTAAATTAATATTTAAAAATAAATAAATTTTAAACCTCATTATTATTTTTTAATAATATATAGCCTATGTATTCATGTTAATGTTTCCAATTATTTATATTTTAAATTATGCCATATTAGTTAAGAACTATATTTTAATAATTTTGGTTGAAGCAAAAATATCTGGTTATCTGTTTCAAAGGTATACAGCAGCCTTGCAACCAAAACGGGTTTCAGGGAAAAACCAGCTTCAGTAATATTATTTTTTAACAATGAACCCATTATCATCCCATAATAATATTTTACTATGTAATAGACAAAAGTACTTAGAATTTATGGAATTTTTTTGAAAATTTTAAATTATGTACTTTTTGACAAAATGTTAACTCAAAATTCAAACTTGTATTTTGACAAAAAACTTTTTCTGACAACCTATGTCAAGTTATACATCAATGGAAAGAGAAAGTGAAATGCTGAAAAATTACACCACTCCCAGCTCTCTAGCTCAATTAGTGCAGGTCCTAGAGCAATTTAAGAAAAGTATGTTTACCCTTTTTCGGCAAATTTTTGAAAACTTTACATAGCCATATTTCGGAAACGGCTTGAGATAAAAATTTGAAATTTGGAATTTTGTTTAGTTTTAACACCTACTATAAGTGTACCAAATTTGAGCCAAATCTAAAATGGTGAGGTAAAATTTTAATTTTAAGTGTGTTGATCTGACATGGAATGACCCTTTTGTAAAATCGAAGTCTCCCCATACTAAAAATAATAAGGATTCTAAGGATGCAAAAATGATATTTTTATCACACTAAATAACGTTTTAACTAGTCATTTCAAATTAGTCAACTATACGTAGGTTTAAATGGGAAAAACGTTCTCTTAAAAGTCAATTTGTAACAAATATAAATTATTATTGTTTAAATTATTTACCTCTAATAATAGTAAATGACTCGTAGATTCGGGCTACTTCTTCATTTTTCTCAAAAAAACCGTCGGTTAGGCGGTAATTAAGAAACTAAATATTTCTCCCATGTTAAACGGGCTGGAGTCAGAGCGCGGCGGCCGGCTTCTATCCGGCCCCCTCTTAACCCTACAAGTGATGATCATTTTTCTCCTCAGTGATAGCCCATTTTTCGCTGTCGCGTAGACTTATTTTGATAATTACATAATAAATTGAAACAATGCCTTATATATAACATGTTATATATCAAAATGTTCAAAATTACATTCCATATAAGATGCAAAAATAAAATAAAAACTTACCTTAATTTTTTTGAAGATATCACTGTGTAAATATTATAAAACATTTTTTCCAAATTTTTCTTTTCATTTTCATTCAGTTTTTTATAATAAGTTATTATAGAAATTCCAAGATATACAAAAGATTTCAAATTTCATACTGAAAAGAATGATATATAACAATAGCTCTTATGTACAAAAAAGTGATTTATTATAGCACGACAAAACAAAAAATGGTAAAGTCAGAAAATGTAGAAAAATGTGACTTCATGTAAATAAATTTTCCTTTCCATATTTTCCACCTCTGTTAGTCTTTGAAGTCAAAATATGCATTATTATAGAAGAAAACACTATAATGCTCATTTATACACACAATATTTATATACACACTATTTATATTTACAATTTTTTATACACTTTTCTTCAGACCTACTCAGTTCACTTATATTGCACAATATTTACAACAAACATTCACAGCACATATCTAAAAACCCACATAAAAGAATCACTAAATACTGAATTATATAAAAATGAACATAAGTAATCGTAATTATAAAATAAAACTAACAATAAAACGAACGCATAACCAATGTAGCTACAAGACAACTAATGCTGTTGGTTACCGCCAGTCAGCTGTCAAATTTTTGGAATAGTAACATGTGTTTTCGTGAAACTGGAACATTACGAAAATGAAACGGCATAGAGGAATGATAAATATAACTATTCTGCTTTAGTTTAGTATAAAAAATAACGGGATCGGACTATAAATAGTGACGGTAGGGCGCGTTTATGAAACGACACGCTCCGTGTCGTTATCACTTAAAGAGTTAATATCATTGGGTAGAGCAGTTTTAGCAAACAAATACACGTTAAGTTAACAATAAATTTATTACATTTTCAGTTAAATAAATATATTATTTTATTTTCCCAACACATTATTTATATTATTATATTTTATTATAATTATGAAGGGTATATTTTAACAAACCTGCAATAGGCATCCAGCTCCATTATCCTATGGAGAACTTTTCCTACAAAAAATGGTCCATCACCTATCCGAGATTCCTGGTCCGCCTCCGGTTCATCAGGGTTAAAAGAATCTGGGGTGCCGGAGAGGTGAGAGTGGAGTTTCAGGAGCAAGGAGATTATGCTCTCATTTGCTTCCACACTTCGTTCTGGACTAGGTAATTCTACTGAATAATCATTTTGTGTCTGAAATTAAAAAATAAAGCCATTTAACTCCATTTCAGTAATAGTTTAAAATGATGGGCAACAGTTAGCTCTAAATAAATAATCCTTTTTTGTTATATAATTAAAGAAACCTTTATAAACAGTCTAAAACAAAAAATAAGGAACAAAACTTTACATAACATGAAACAAAACAAAAGAAGAGAGCTCGTATTTTTGTCCTGAGTTTTTAAATTAAAAAGAACAGATTAGAACTTTTCTATCTTTTGGTTTTAAAGATAGTAAACTTTAACATTTTATTTTCTTCAGAAAGTTTTTGATTTTTCATGATTCTTCAGTTTATATTCAAACATGCAGATTGAGTATTTATAGAGAAAAAAATATTGCAGAAAATGTTAATATATACAACCAGTAGAACAATGAATATTATATTTTTATTAAGTACAATAAAGGTAGTAGGACTGACTGAGTGATTTCTCCGTTTGGCTAGTTCTACGGAGGTGTTGGAAGAGCTGGGTCCAGGCAGGGCCATCTGTTTACTACTTGCTCCACGGTTCATTACACGGCTATGGGAAAGAGTACGAACAGAAGCAGAGGCGAAGCTGCTAGCTGCAACCATCTCTGTTCCAGCCATTACTGCCAAGGGTTGAGTGGATGGTGGTAATGCTTCCATAGGTTCACTACCCCCTGCAAACACCAGTTACCTTCATTTTTGGCAAACTTGACAAGCTTACCTTGTTTCTAAGTCCACTTCCAAAATAGAACACCACTTTGCATAAAATGTTTGAGATTACAAAACACTTTATCAATGTTCATAAACTTAAAAGAAATTAGAAAAATTGAAAGAGATGAATATAGGTCAAGTAAGTAAATATAGATCAAGAAGGACGAGTTCCTTTAAGTTATTTCCATAGAAAAGGGTTAAATGCCAGAAAATGATAGGGAGCTTTGATAGGAAAAGTAAGTTAAAGAGCCTTACTTTGTTATAAACCCATTTAATAATCAGACACAACGATATAATTATTTATTAGGCATAACATATTGATGATCACATATTATTTTCAAACATTAAAATATTCACTAACAACAACATGTTCTTAAGCCCAGAAGAAACAAAATTGATCATTTTCCGTTTGAGAAGAGACATTAACCCTTTCCACTCGTGTTTTGGATGCTGTCCGACATCGTAATTTAGCCGTTCCACTCGTATGTCGGACGGCGTCTGAGAAAGCAATGAAGTAAGTTTCATTTGGTTGTTTGGTTATCGATGTTCCCAATTCGTGCTGATATCATACGAAACTATATGAACTACAATCGGTCGTCATGGGAACTGTAATTTCACATAATGTTATTCTTTCTTGTTTATTCTAACTTTCAGTTCGATGTTTCGTTAGTTGATACCTGACAGTAGTGTAAAAATGTCGGCTCATAGTAGTCCAAACCTTACATATGCTGAAGTAATATAACAATTACAACATGATTTATCAGATGGTGAATCAAGCAAAAAATAAACACCTAAAATGCAGAAATGCTGAAACTAAGGAAACATACAGAGAAATAAACTTGGAAGTAAATAAAACATTAAGACGAGAAAAAATAAATTTTATAAATAATAAACTAACAAAGGCAGAACAAGATTTAACAGTGAATAACTCTAAGAAATTTCACAGAACTGAGAGATTTTTTTCAGAAAGGTTACAGTCCTAAAGTAATGGTAGTGAAAAACAAGGATGGAAATACAGTAGTGGAAACATCGAAAATACTTCAAATATGGAAGTACTATTTTGAAGACTTATTAAATGCTGATAATAACATAGAAGATGAACAAGACGTGAACATAGAGGGTGTAATCAGGAAGATGTTTTAGAACCATCTATAGAGGAAATTAAGAAAGTGATGAAAACATTAAAAAATGGGAAGGCACCAGGGGGAGATGGAATACATATTGAAATAATTAAAATTGGTGGTATTAAAATGATGAAATTCCTACATACAATGATATTGAAAATTTTGAGAATGGAAGTTATGCCATTGGAGTGGCAAAAGAGTGTGATAATACCACTATACAAAAAAGGAGATAAGCAGGAATGTACAAACTATAGAGAAATGTGTACTTAATTGTACACATAAAATACTGTCGAAGCTAATATTAAACAGACTAAGAAGATACGGAGAAGAAATAATCGGAGAACAACAAGCAGGCTTTATGAAAGAAAGATCAACTACTGACCAAATATTTATTATAAAAGAGCTAGCCTCAAAATACTGGGAATACAACAAAAATCTATATATATATTATTCATTGACTTTAGAAAGGCTTATGATAGCACTGTGAAATCAAAATTGTGGACATATCTTAGACAAAAAATATCCTAGTAAAGATAATTAGACTAACAAAAATGTGTGTTGAAGGCTCAAGAGGGAAAGTAAGAATAGAAAGAGAATTTACAGACACTTTTGACGTCAAAACAGGGGTAAGACAAGGAGATGTGTTGTCACCATTATTGTTCAACCTCGCTCTTGAAGAAACACTGAAAGTGACAAAATCGGTACAAATAGGCGCAAACATTGAAGGTATAATCAATATTTTTGCATTTGCTGATGATGTGGCATTAGTAGCTGATAATAAAAATGATCTAAAAACGCTAGCAGGTGTCCTGTTAAAAGAAACCAACAAAGTAGGTCTTCAAGTGAATGAAGAAAAAACTAAATATATGAAGATAGGGAGAGTGGCAGAGCCAATCAACTCAACACTGGACGTAATGGATTACAAATTTTTAGCCACTGAAGAGTTCAAGTATCTGGGAGTTACTTTGACTAGCCAAAATAAAATGGAAGAGGAAATACAAGTCAGAATTAATGCAGCAAATAGATGCTACTGGAGTCTCCTGAAGCTATTCAAAAGTAAACTACTGTCAAGACCCACAAAAATAAGAATGTATATAGCTATTGTACAACCTGTTTTATTGTATGGATCTGAGGTGTGGACCCTAACAATGTATAACAAAAAAAGATTGATTACATTTGAAAACAAAATTTTAAGAAGAATATATGGACCTACCTATGAATCAGGAGTGTGGAGAATAAAAAAGAACAGAGAGCTTAGAGAACTGTACAAGAGACCTGATATTGTGGCGGTGGTTAGAAGCAGAAGAAGAAGATGACTTGGTCATGTGAGGAGAAGGGAAGAAGAAAAAATGATAAGAAGGGTATGGATGGGGAAACCAGCAGGAAGGCGACCTCTAGGACGACCAAGAATAAGATGGGATGACCAAGTGGAACAGGATGTGAGAAGTCTTGGTGGAGACATCGTAATGGCAGAGGATAGAGGATTGTGGAGGCAACTTGTTGACGAGGCCAAAAATCACCTTGGATTTGAGTGGCCACAGGAGTAAGTAAGTAAGAATCAAGTGAAGATGAAGGTGTTAGTAATGATGAAGTAACTCTTCCAACATTAGAAAATATTTAAGAAAGTGACAGTGTTGTACAAGTAGGCCAAACTGTAAAAAGTGGTGACGGTAATATATAATATTTAAATGATATAATAGCATGTTAGAAAAAAAATTTAGTTAACTTTTGTTTTCTTTCCATTCTATCACATAAAATATACATTTAAGTGTGTTATAACATTTTAATCATTGCACAAACCTAATAAGTACTGAACCGCTTCTTACTACCGAAAATACGTCATAATATTACGAATTGAGGGGTAAAAAACAGGTAAAAAAATAATCAAGTGGAAAGGGCTAGATTTACAAATGGAATTCCATATAAATGTGCTAAATGTCTATATAAAGAGACATGCTGCACATTCTGTGTGGTTAACTAAGAAACAAATCAAATAAATATTTCTAGATCAAGAGCTATACTAGATAGTAGAAGTTTAAAATTTTAAATTAAGTTTTTAAGTTAAAACAACATAAAAAATTATATTTTCACCACTAATGAATCTTTAATGAGGTGGAATGTTTTTTTGCTGTAAATTATTTCAAATAGCTTTTGCAATTTTTCAATTTTATTTCAAAAGAAGGAACCTCTTAACAAGCCATAGAGGTCCTATTATTTTCTTGAAAATAAAAGGTATAAATGTAAGATTTTGTTTTAATAATTTATATTTTAGTTGAAAATTAGAAGTTAAGAAACCTTGTAAACAATATAACGTATATATATTGTAACATTACAAGAAAATAACATTTTTTATCCTTACAAATTAATGTAATACACTGAAATACATTTGTCAATTTCAAGCCTAAGTACTCTATAGGTGTTGTTTAATATTTGCAGATCTAATTAATTAATTCTATTTTTTTAAATCGTTTATTTTAAACTACATTTGCCAGTTCAGATGGGCCAGCAGGCCTGTGCGTGAGCTTTATTCAACGAGTGAAGTACCGAACATTGGCTCAGTGGGGATTCCAGCCTTGGACCTTGCCCTCTGCAGTCCGAAGCCTTAGCCACTGTGCCACCCCGCCGGCCGTTCCAACTAACCAAGCCTTAATACTAGAACAGTAACTGCGCTGATGTTTAAATATCAATAATTGTTTTTATAACATTGATGTTTCATTTCAATTCACCTTCTATTTTCAATACTTAATTATTTTTGTTCTATATTTATACACAGAATTATAAAAATGCACATTATTCTGTGTCCTGTTTTATTGATTATCGTTCTGACTGCGTACTAAGTCAAAGCCAGATGACACTTATTGATACTATTATTGGTGCCAATTTATTAAAATACCTAAAAACCATCAATTGAAAGGGAAACAAAACAAAATGTATCTAGGCTGAATGTCTTGAATTTAAAAGTTAAGATTTCATTTTGAATTCACTCATTTTTTTCACTAAATAACTACCGGCGGTTGGAGTAGCAGTTATTGGAATCGACTTTTATGATTGATGTTTGATTCTGATTCCAATGCTGCTGATAATCAGAGGAACCGACCTTTGGAATACTGAAAAATAATATATTTTTTATGAATACTAAATGGTTATCATTATCAGGAGCTGAAATTTATAGTCACACCAAAACTTACAGATTGAAGAAACAATACAATTCCAGATTAAATTTAACTTTCATCAACAATATAACGACTATCATTGTGAGGAAAACGAGGCTTTTCATCCCCTTTGAGTTTGAAAACATATCCCCCAGGGATGTGCGAGTTGTGATTTCTGAGTTCGAGCAGAGTTGAGTAGTTGGCATTTTTTTCAAGTATCGAGTATTTTCGAGCGAGTATTTACAGAAGGATTTCCTGTTCACCCAAGACAACTGTAAAAGGCAGACACCATCCTAAGCCTATCTTAAGTCTTGTCAGATTCGTAAATATATACACCTAAACTGAACACAATAATTTTGATTTGTTGTTTGTAACTGTAACATTTGATATAAAACTTTTTACTTCATGCCTTCCTAGATTTTTATGTGGCATTGTTTTGTTTAGCCTATTTCCTTAACTCATGACTAATAAGATGTGAGAAAATATATTATTAATTGAAACCACTTGGATTATGAAGATTTCATCTGTTCACTCACATCACAGATCAGATTTTCTATGCAAGCCAATTACACTGTTTCACAGCCGGCTGATATGTTTATCTAGGGGATCCATTCAAAGTGTACAGCGAAAATGTACAGTAGCGAAGCTTGTTGGCAAAAGCTGCATCCAACCAGAGTGATACTAAAATTCAGGCATCATCGCCAAATGCAGTCAGTTGCTTTCAGAATTGCCTCCTCTCAACAAAAAATTGATTGTGTACACGCCATGAAAAGTGGATCTGTGGGTATTTAATTCAGTATTAACAAGGTTACAATTGATAGGATATAAGCTGTGAATTATGTAATCAAATCTGAAAATCTGATGACAAAGTAGTTCAATCGATTGATAATAACTAAGCATGTTTACTAAAAATAAATTTTAAGGTCGGTTAGGATGAATTAGTATTTAAATTATGATAAGTAATGAAATGTATGCAACTTGAAACTGTTTCAATACATGAGGCTATACTGAACAACAGATAAATAATTATTTCATAATGAGATATTTATGAAAACCTGCGTATTCAAATGAAAATCACAGACGTAGTCAGCTAATATATATAATAGGTCTAGCCGATATTGGCGACGAGATGCAGTCTGAAATATCAGCTAAGTGCCAACTAGTGATACAGTGAAGATTGTGGACAGCTAAATTATAAACTTTTGAATTAAAAACGAGACGTTTGATAAGGCTTTGATTTAATACAAATTATTTTCTGAATCTCTAAATTAGTCGTATTTTGTTTTGAAAAGGTCCTTCAACATGTTCCTTCCTCCCTTAGATTGATTGTTTTGCATTTTACATTGACATCGACGTAGTAGTAACAATATGAACAGGGAACTGTTCAGTGAAATTACGAATCAAAATTAACATATTTTACCACCTTTTACACTCCAACTGTCCTATTGTCTAATCTAGTCAGGAAACCGTTCAACAATTTGACAGAAAAAAATATTGTATGCGCAAATTTTACACACAGTTTTGGTGATCTAATGTGTTTACTGAATAATAATTATTAGACTTTCGCTACGGATATATCATTTTTTTATTCGACGGAAAACAAATAAATAATGTAATGTCACACACTGCTAGAACGCTATTACTATATTTTATATGATATGATACGGTATTTTCTTACGTCAAATCATTGGACAATTCCCTGCTCAGATTAAAAAACAAAATAGACCTCAATCGACTCGCGAGAAATACTGTATACGATAATTTCAGTTCCGAAAGAGAGCGGATTGGTTCCTTGCATGTACAACACAACCGAGATTCAAGATGGACTTTCGCCTAGAAAATATGGGAAGTTCGGTTCTTGGGATGTAAAGTGACCCATTTTCGAGACGCTCTTGATTGAGCAATATTATTGATATGAACGAAAATAGGCATATTTTCCACGGCATACAGCTCATTAGATTTGTGTTGGTAACAGGTATCTTTTAGCATCTTGATCCAGATCTCTTGTCCCTTTTCTTGGGTCATAAAGACACTAACCAACACTTCTGTTTTATTCACACTATTTTAGGTTAGGTTACAAGTGGCTAGTAGACTGGGAAAATGTGTGATCACTTCCCAGCTCTGTTGTTTACTTTGAATTGAACTAGTTAAAATCATAATCATAATGAATGAACTCATTCACTATGTTGACTAGTTAATTTGACTGTCGTCATAAACTACCTATTCTTAGGCGAATTGTTTACTTCATAATTACGCATACCAAACTGATAACGTATGATTAAGGGTAAAATAAAACACAAGGAAGCGTACAGTTTTCATTCATAAATTATAAAACTATTAATTTTTTAAACTAAATTAAGACATAAACCTGATATTTTGTGAAATACAACTACTTGATCGAACTTCCAGTACTTTCGTAAGCTTTAAGCCGAGTTAGAGTAGTAAAATACTTGATCAAATACTTTAAGTTTCATGTACTCGCACCCCCCCCCCAAACATAGGTTTCAATGCTTCCCTAATTTATTTTTTAAATAATAGAAAAATTTGTTGATTCCATTCAGATCTAATGCTAAGAGATATGTTTACCGAGTGCTGGTTGAGGGCAACTGAGCACTAGCCCCATCCAGGGTGGTTGACCCTCTTGATTTGCTGGTAGTGCCGGGACTTGTGTCGGTAGTGGAGGTAGAGCTGGTACTTCACTATCTAGTAAAGGAACTGAGGCCCCAGGCAAAGCCAGCTGATTTCCTACTCCGGTGCCCAAAATGTAATCGCGGTTCATTCTCCGGTGAACATCTTCCCATTCTGGATCACCTGAAATAATTTGAACGTGTTCATTCCTTTGTATAGGTGAAAAAATAACAATCAAATTAGAACAAACATCACGATAAATATGTCATTTTTCTTTTAAAATAGTTTCTTAATATTTTAAAGTAATCATTATTATTCCTTACTGAGTATTGAAAATCAAGAGATAAAAAGAGAGCAGCCACTGTTGAACAAATATTAAATTTTGGCAACTGTATGTATATTTTGGCAAATACTTTATTAAAATTATAAATACTCAAAAAAGGAATAAAAATATCAAATTTTACCACCGAAGGTAACTAGTAATTTCAAAGATATTTTGATAACCTCTTGATTAGTGAGTTGTGTTTCTGTCTTGAGGGAAAAAAATATTGAAGTTTGTTTCAATTAACATTGTGTTAGATAAAAAAAATGTATATATAGATATCATAAATACTATATTAATTTAGAAACAACTTGTGAATCTAATTTTTGTCAATATTTTACAATATGCCATTTCATAGAATGAAAAGAGATAATAAAATCACACATTTAACTACAGTAAACCTCATTTTATCCAGACCCACATTATTCGGATTCCGGTTTATATGGATAAGCTGACCGATCCGAAGGACGGTGAATATTTGTTTTCTAAAGTTGTTGACCGCCGTAGAAACATTACACATCGTCCTCTCATGGCAGCGCCAGTAATAAATATGCTTGCATAGTATCATACAGTACACAGCAAACTGTACATACTGTATTGTATTTGTTCTTGGGTGATCCACACGGAGTGCTAGCGTTGCTAGCTGTCATGTCGCACAATTTATATTGTTTCTATTAGTTACCTATATAAACATTTAAGGTTATAATACAGTTATGAATATACAGAATACTGAATAGTGCTGAATAAATACTTTCTAGTGTGCCAATAACGTTATTCAAATAAATGTAAACGTTATTTTATAAGTTACAAAGCTGGTTTAATCTTATGACCTTTCTATCCAGACATTTATCACTGTCCAGGCAATCTTAGTCACAAGAATAGCCAACAAAATGTAGGCTATTTTATGGATTGCAACCTGTAGATTCGGAATGTTGTTGTTAATTTATATAAAAACACTGACTTTGGTAAAGTTAAGCAATGGTGCCATATTTTTATCAGGGGTTCATTCAGTTCCCAGATTATTCTCACGCAAATGAAGCAAGGCCGGACCGTCTGCGCGCCTCTGTGAAGCGTACATTGGCTATTGTACCGTATAGGCATCTTTTACCGATATTTACTCAATTTTTATGTTATATTTTTTAATCTCGATTTACATGTATCCGGATTGTGATATCGCTACAATAGTCCAGATAAAATGAGGTTTACTGTATTTACAATAAACTATAACCATCAACTAATACTAAAAGTAAGAACAAACTATTATTAAGACATAAAAAAAAAATACTTGCTACTACATTGACTGAGAATGACATCCATGATCCGAGGTAGTCAAAATAACAACTGTTCTGATTGCTTCTGCAACCTAGTGGACACTTCGGATACTACAAACATAAAAGTGTCCTAGGATGTTTAAACACAACTCCTGAGTGCACAATGTATAACATATTTTTGTTAAAAGGCATTCCTATTTGATCTCAACAGGAATTTACTTGTCACTGTGAATTCCTGACTAAACATGATTTTATTGTCTATCCATCACTTGTCTGGTACATATTCTATGCCTTACCTTGGATGTCATGTTTTTTATACGCCTCTTAAGATAAGGATTTAATATACTGTATTCAAAGCACATCTTGTGTTCAGTGTTTTAGATCTTAATTATATTAACTACAGTAATTATATTATTGTTAAAAACAACCATTTTTTTACTTACTATCACTATCAGTTTCAAACTGAACATCAGGTAGAGTGATGGACTGCACTGGCGTACGCAGGTTAGCAGAGAGCCAGTCAGTTTGGTACCAGCCCATCAGGTCTGTGTCTCTAACATGTCTTGGTTCTGCGTTCACAGTGGAGCACATCTGTAATAACACAACAGGAACTAATTGTGACAAGAGGTACTGTATGGCCTATCACATTTGTGTATATTAACACTGAGAAATATGATAATATCGTGATTTTATAATCTGACTTAAACACTACCAGTAGATTTCTCCCTGTCATAAAATGACAGGGAAACTAAGTAAGTAGATCATTTAGTAGATTTCTTTGTTGTTGACACATAGTTTTCACTCTCCCCTACCAGCTAATTCTCTTGTATACAGTAATGCATAGTGCTGCGCATATTGTGCCAACAGCCCCTACAGACTGCAGCTAACTGTAGTGGCATTCGCCCATCTTCCCATATATGTACAGTGGTACTGAACCACCTATACATGTAAAGTGGGCCTATCCAACCACCCATTACAGTGCTCAAGTTGTGCTAACTTAAAAATCCTCAGAGTTCCAGTCACAAAAGTGGAGTATATGGTTACACTTCTGAGCAGCATTGCATGAGCTGTCAGGGTTCCCTTGAAGACAGAAGATGTGTCCATGGCGCACCGTCTTCAACTATTTTCTAGGAAACACACCTATAGTCCCATCATTATGCAATTCATCTCCTGGACGATGAAGGAGATTTGGTTGCAGACATGAGATAAAGTTGAGTGCACCTGAAGTGTCCAATAACTACCCGAATAGCTGTTTTTATTAACGAGCACCTCACCAGCTCCCACAAGGTGCTCTAGGTCTGGTTCACCACCTCTACAGAGAAAAAGCTATACTTTTGCCAGCATCATATATGAAAAGGTGATTGTGAAGCCCAAGAGTGTTGCAGATGAGTGACCTTGATCGCTACAAGTAAGACTTAAGTTTTTTTTGTGCAATGATATGTTCAGATTCATTATGGCACAATTATTTAACTTTCATTTGTATTTATTTATGACTTTAATTTCTATGTTTCAGATTCAAGTGTTATTTTTGTTTAAAGGAAACCATCTAGAATCCGCGTCATATCATTGTGAGCTTGGCCAATTTTGCTGAAGACACTCCCCTCTACACCACTCGCCTAGCGGTGTTGCCAATAGTATCTGCAGTTCTACAGCTGTTCCGTTCAATGAGATTGTTTGTTTTGGTTTAATTTGTTATTCTTCAATATTATAAAAGTAACCTAATCATACTAAGTGGAGTGTTGTTTTTACTTTGTATATTTTTGTAATTATTTTTAAGTTTTTATTTTCATATTATTATTAAGTTTAATGTGCTTGTATAAGTTTGTAACTTTTCTTTATAATTTTGTGTTATACCAACATTTTATATTTTATTATTAAATTATTGTATGATCTAAATTATTATGAGTGCCAACAGTATGAGTGATATGAAAATGTTAAGTATTGATGACAGTATGAATTAAAACTTGAGTAGAGCCAAATCAACGTAAATTTTGATAATGTAATACATCGTTCCCACGGCCTGAAAAGGGCAGGTGAAATCGGCAATGTACTTTTAGAAGAAAACAAGAAACTACAGTCTGAAGTTTTATTCAAAGAGTGGATGATTTTGTAGAACTCGCCAATCCATTTAATAGCTATTTCCCATCTATAGCCGACGAAATCCTGAAGAATATTCAAACCAAAAAACCCAGTCTTTCTATCAGAGGCACCTGAGATTGTTTTTCCATTGAAAAACTTAGCACCAACATCTAAAAATGAACTAAGGAAATTAATTGGAGAAATGAAGAACAAGAGCTCCTCCGGCCTGGATGAGTTCATGCTGACAGTAAAATACTGTCAGCATGAACTACTTAACCTCTAGTTCACATCGTCATTTTAAATTTGTGTTTAGGTTCCTTTTCCAGAAAGTTGAAGTCCTCCAAAGCCATTTGTCTACAAAAGAAATACCTTGAAGAAGAATTGTTCATAGCCCTCAACATGGTAGCGGAATACTGTAGTATGAATGATTTAGTATTAAATGAAAACCCAGACAGCTTAACATGTGCAGGATAAATGAAGAAATTTCAAAATTTCCCAATTGCCGGAGTGTCGACTCCATAAAACATCTGTCTAATTTTACATTGCGAATTTAAGTGAGAGGAGCACATTAATGGACTCTGTAGGAAATTGAGCAGCGTCATCTTCACTCTGAGGTGTGTACAAGCAGTCAGAATGATTGAGGCAGTAAAAACAGGATTCCACACTCTTAATGACAGCCACATTAGGTATGGGATTGTTCTCTGGGGTGCAATGTGTCAACAGAATATGAATCGCGTGTATGATCAGAAAAGATCAGGACGTGTAATGGCCGATTTGAACTGGAGAGAGCTGCAGAGAAGCATTTGTGGAGTGTAAAATCTAGACGGTGGTAAACACATATATCCTCGAAGTTGTCTCCTTTGCTTACTCATTACGTCAACATTGCAATGAGGATGTTCATCATCACAGCAAGTGTCGTGTCTATGATTTAAACCTCCCAGCACATCACACCAGAAGATTTGAGTGAAAACCATACACTGGGACCAAACTTTTCAACCTGCTGCCTGAGGAAATAAAGAGCTCCAGATCCAAGAAATTGAAGCATGCATTCAACCACTACCTGCTGCATCGTCCATTCTATAGTGTGGATGAATACTTTAACTGTTGTACCTCACAAAGCTAGACAGAAAGACTTTGTTTATGTATGTTTTGTAAATTTGACAATGTTTCAATGTTTCAGATTGTAAATAAATTTGATCTCTCCCTATCTAAATTTATTACTGGAATTACCATAGAATTTAAGTAATTATATGTTTTTTTAATACTTAAAATTACTGAATTTATTTATTTTATACATACACAAAGCTCGGTATGGTAATAACTTTATTTATATTCATAATTAGCCTTCTGGAATTGGCACTTGAAATAACAGGTTACGTACCTTATCATCCTCAATTCCTGTATAGTAATAAAGTTTACTATAGTTTCAACTATCAAGTAGTCATTTTCAAAACATCACGAACGTTAAATCTTCATCTAAATTGATGTCGTCAAAGAATAAATATTAACATAAAATACATTTAGCAACATTTAAACACGATTGTACTGTACATAGAAAACATTGTTTACCGGCCGGTACTCGTCACTGAACTGATTTGACAGGTTGATTAGCGTACACCGTTCCTAGAGTCAGCTGTTTGGTCAAGATCAGTACTACCAACTTTGTTATCTTCTTGAAGGTGAAGGACTATATTCAAAAGTTTATTTGAGCCATACAATAATTTCTCATTCAACATGTTATTGGGGTCTTTTTTCGTGGCTTTGTAGATTTCGAATCTTCAAGAGTGTCCAACATGAAACTTTTTTTACATACATGCAGAATTTTTGTGTTTGTATCAAAATGATCTATTTTGTGATTAGAATCTATCAGGTGCTGAGCGAATTTGGATTTTTGCTGAGTGAGTATTGGTTTAGGTAGGTGTTCGGAAAAGCGTTTTATAAATGATCTGCCAGTCTGGCCAATGTAATATTTTGGACAATCTGAGCAGTTTAATCGATAAGTCCCAGTAGCTGTACTTTTTGGTACTGTGCTAGGCTTGGTTTTACTATTTAGTCTATAGCCCAATTTGTTAGAGGTTTTGTACGACAAGGTTATGCCATTCTGTATCAGTTCACGTTTTAAAATGTGTTCTAGTCCACTGTTATACTCCGTAGAAACAAATTTCTTTCTTTTAACTGGTTCTTGTAAGACTTTTTTAGGCTGTGATTTATTTTTAAACTCACATATGATTTTATCAACTATAGAACAGCTAAATCCGTTTTGTATAGCGATGAATTTTATTATGTTTACTTCATTGTCATATTCAGCTTGTGTTAGATGCATAGATAACATTCTATGTATCATACTATTGTAGGCAGACATTTTGTGGTTATTGGGATGGTACGATGTTTGGTGGATAGTGTGGTCTGTTGTAGTCAGCTTTCTGTAGATTTTGTAACCAAGTTTTCCAGATTGTTTTGTTATAGTAGTAGTGTCAAAGAAATTTATGCTATTGTTCTCTTCGGTTTCCAGGGCGAATTTTAGGTTGTCGTGGATATATTTAAATAATTTTTTAGAAGTTCTAACTGCCTTTTATTTCCTTTAACCCTTTGAGCCTCAGGCGCCGATATCATCGGCTTTGAAATTTTGTCTGAGAAACCCCAAGGGCCGATCTCATTGCCGTGCGTGTATTACGCGAGAAGTCCCGAGGGCCGATCTCATCGCCGTGCGTATACTACGCGAGAAACCCCAGACACCGATCAGGTCGGCGGCACGTAGTTTATTTTGTACAAAGATCAAATCTTATTATATATACGCAATTCTTATACCAAATGAAAGCTAATGCGTTTAAATCTGGTGTAAAAATAACAAATAATTATAATAGTGCATTTTATATAGTAATAAAATCAAATCAAATCAAAGTTTATTCCCAATATTACAGCACCTTTTTTTTTACAATAAATACAAGATAATTAATAATTAGTACTTACATCTATACAATTATTTATGGGAAATGAGCCTGCATGGGCAAGTCTGCCTGTGCGCAGGCCCGAGTTGTATACAATTTATTGTCGTAAGATTTGTAATGGGTAGGTTTTCACCCACCTATCAACTTGCCAGAATTAACAACACAATGATTTCTTTAAACATTGAGCTATGGACTACGAATGACAGCAACAAAATGACAGATGGAGCGACCGATAACAGAAGGTCAGCCGGGCGAGAACAGAGGCCCATTATCAAGGTTGAGTCCCTCCGTACTCAGACGAGATAAGGCGTTCAATAGCTTCTATGTCTATATCAAGCAATAACTCTTTTATTTTATTTTTAAATGCCGTAATAGAGTTGTTCGCAAATACTGTATTGTTGGGGAATAATTGCACAAAATTTCTATATATTGTGGGACTTGTAAAATGGATTTGTTTTTAGCACTGCTCTACTTAGTTGTATGGAAGCTATTCCTGTATTTTGTGAGTAACGTGTATTGTGAGAATGAGGTACTTGTGAGAAAATGGTGCTAAAGTGTTTATAAATATGGTTTAAAAGTGACTTTACATATAACTGTCTGATAGTGAATATAGATGTTTCCTGAAATAGAGCATCAGTAGGAAAACGTACGCATTTTTTGAAAGCAATTTTTAGGATAGTTTTTTGGGTTATATTGAGAGGTTGCAACAGAGTACTAAACCCTCGTCCCCACGCAATAATACCGAATGAAAGAAGAGACTGAACATATGCATAATAAACTTGTTTTAATTCCCGTTCATTTAATGCTTCATTTAATTGTCTGAAGGCAAACCCATACTTCCGAATTTTATTTTTTAGTGTTTCTATGTGCCTATCCCATTTCATTCTGTAATCGAAAGTCACCCCCAGATATTTATAATATGTTACCTTTTCTATGCAATTACAATCACAAGAATTATTAAGATAGTTCCAACAATTATGAATAATGAGGTCTTGAAGTTGATAGTTTGAATTTTTACTGAGGCATATTGGCATGAATTTCGTTTTAGAAATATTCAGGGAAAGCAAGTTTTGATCAAGCCATTTTTTCAATTTCATGAGATCACTCAAAGCTTTTGTGCACACACTTTGCCAGTCGTTTCCTTGGAGGAATACTAGAGCATCATCCGCAAACAAAAACAATTTGACATGTAAATTTATTTTTGACATGTTACTAATGTAAATTAAAAACAGGATGGGGCCCAGCGTACTTCCCTGGATTACCCCATAATCCACGGGCAAAGGATCACTGTCTACTCCAACAATAGACACATACTGTGTTCTGTCTGAAAGATAGCTTTTAAACCACGCATGAGCGTTTAAAGCTCCCTTACTCCAATTTTTTCCAATTTTCCGAGCAACTTTTCTCTGTCAACAGAGTCAAAAGCCTTTTTTAAATCTAAAAAAATTAGCATGGCATTGTTATTATTGGATATTGCATTGTATATTTCTTTATTAACATCAAAAAGGGCATCAGATATGTTTTTATCCCGTCGGAACCCGTACTGACACTTACACAGGACATCATTACTCTGTAAGAAAAACATTAATTGATCCTTGACTATTCTCTCAAGTATCTTAGAGAAAACACTTAACATCGAGATAGGACGATAATTATTGTAATCTAGATAATCGTTAGCCTTAAAGAGCGGACAGACCTTAGCCTATTTAAAATTGCTCAGGAAAATGCCATAACTCAAACTTAAGTTGATTAGATGGACTAGGGGCTTAGAGATAATATGAATATTTTCTTTTAACATACCTGATGAAACCCCATCAAAGCCCGGAGCGGACCCGCCTCGCAGGGCAGTGACATAATTTATTACATCGGGTTCTGTAACTGTGTGCAACGAAAATGTAGTATTTGTTCTGTAATTGGCATCATCCACGACTGGGTCCCCTCCTGAGTTAATCGCAAGAGCCAAGTTGTGCCCAACTGTCGAAAAGAATGAGTTGAAGTGGTCAGCTACATGTTTGGAAAGATCAGGACCAGCGAAAAGAGTATTTGAAGAAAATTTAGCAATGGGAAAGGGATTTTTTGTTCGTACTCTTACCGCCAGCTCATTGATTACTCCCCAAAACAGCCTTGGATTTTTGCCTGACAGATCTAACTTTGATCTGAAATAGTCACTTTCAGCTCGTTTTATAGAATTACTTACTAATTTTCTGTGTTCATAATACTGATGACTTAAATTCCTGTTAAAGGGTTGTTTTTTTACTGATTTACTCAACTTATCTCTTACCCGGATTGAATGAATTAGATTAGATGAAATCCATGGTTTGAGCTTTTTAAACCTGGTGTTACTTTTCATAGATTTTTTTGCATTCCTAATTGAGTTATCAACTATAATCTTAAATTTGGAAGTGCTAAGATTAACATCTGAACACTCAAGGACAGGTCCCCAGTCAGAATTAGCCAGTGAGTCTGTTAGCAGTGAGCTGTCAATGTATTCACGTGGTGTGGCGTCAGTCGTAACTATGTCACCAGTAGTAATGGTCAAAGCTGTAGAGTAATGATCGGTAATAGAAGTCTGCAGTACAGCTGACCTAACAGCGCTCATATCATTGTAACGTACAAAAATATGATCTATACATGAGACGCTGTGGTCAGTTACTCTGGTAGGTTTGTCAACACATTGCACAAGTCCAGTCACTTGTAAAGTAGTTAAATATTTATCTGATAAAGTATCGGATTTTAACAAGTCAATATTGGCGTCTCCCAGTAGAATACACATTTTATTTTTTGCTAAGTTGTTATAGTAATTTTCTAACTCATTACAGAAAGTATAAGGATCACTATCAAATGTCCGGTAGAACGCCAACAAGTTAAACTGTTTATTTAAATGACAAAAGTCCAAACTAATTCCGTAAACGTCGCCTAGTGTAATTAGAGTGGCAGTGGCAGATAATCGTCTGTTTACGTAAACAACGGTTCCGTCATTTTGGTTTCGGTATGTTATTGTTTTTACCAGGTCAAAGTCCTCCAGTGTTGCCACTTCCTCTCCTCCCCCCAACCAACACTCCGTCAAAATAATCACGTCCATCTGAACTGCTATTGCATCGAGATTAACAATTAAGTCTTCAAAATTTTTATTAATGCTCCTAATGTTGCAGTGAAATACTCTTATACTGTCACTCGTTATATTTATTTCCTTAAAAAAATGTATGTATTGTGAAAAGTGTTCAATTCATGGCAAAAGTTAACATATTCAAGGTCATCCTCACTCAACAACTCCATTCCGCTCAGCAAGCACACCTGCCCAGTCGTTAATTGGATATTAAACTAACTAACTAGTGCCTAACATAACATTACTGCCTTACATTTAAAATAAATATTTAAGCAATTTAATAAGCTTTGTTTGCCATCCTGCATCACAAGGGACCATTTAGTAACATTAAATAAATAATTTCTTAACAATTATGATGAAGCCAATATTCAATAATAATAATAATGTGAAACTTAATATCTATTAATAATAAATTAGTTAAATACAAAAATAAACAAATACAAACATAATAAATTAAATACAACATTAATACCAATAAATATCAACGATATGCGTGTTATAGTATCCAGTTACAACTGAGTGAATATAAACAAGTAAATGAAGTGTCAACCAGGGCCAGCTATGGTTTACAACAACTCATACAATTTCTTAATGTGCTACATGCTAATCGGAAGTACAACAATAAAATATCTAATATCTGTTGCCAACTAACAATAAATTAACTATTGGCTCGTTTTAAGAAACTGAAATCATATGAAGGTACAATGAAATGTAGTTTTAGTATAGTACATGGATAATTAGACATGACAAGTTATCTAACAGCTGTTTTCAAGTTATCTGACAGCTGTTTTCTACCAGTCTGTCTGTAGTTACTCTTTGTGTACAACATCGTGAAGTTGTAAGATTTTATTGTTGTTTACATTCAGTGTTTATGAGTGGGCTTTGTGTAATTGATACATTTTTATTTTGTAATTATATTATTTCTTTGGATTATTAGTTTATTTTGTGAGTTTATAAGTTATTTACTATTTTCTGTTTTAGTGTACATAGTTAGTTTGGATTAATTTTTTAGTAACCTAAATTTGTAGTGAAAATGTGAAGTGTGAACTTAGGCCTAGGCCTATTACTGTGCAAATCTAGTGCTAGTTATTGTGTAGGCTAGTTATTGTGTGTGTGAAGAGGTCACGTAGTGAGTGTGTGAGGTGCAAGAAAGGCCTACACTTGGACTGCATCCCGCAGCATACTTGCAAGTTATGAGCTATAAAAAAGTAAATGTGTAAATATGTAAATAGTCAAATAAATATTTTTGTTTTGTTTTATAATATATTTGTAATTGAAGAATAGTGGCAGCTGGGATCATATCTATTTCTGGCATATCATCGCTGAATGTGAGTACAATTTTGATTTATATATATATATATATATATATGTTTATAATATAAATTTAATACATAGCAGTTATAAATATATAGCTACATAAACCCATTTGGAGTAAAAATATAATTGTAAATATTTCAATTTATAAATATTAACCAATAATTAATAATTAGTAACATTACCATTTATTAAAAGTCAACATATACATTACTTCTTATAAAATGCCAATTTATATGTATGTATTCAAAATATTATAAAAACCGCAATTTTATGTATAATTTCATGAAAGTTTCAGGATATGTTCTTAAAAGTATGCTAAACAAGGAAATATATATATATATATATATTTTGCCATAACATTAGTTGAAACCTACTTATATAATAATAAAAAATAAAAATAAATATATATATATATATTTTAACTACAAATATTTATATAAAGTTTTTATTTTTATAAACATTTTTTAATCAAATATGTATTTTCTGTTAGGGTGTATGATTACCTTTAAAAGGGTGCTTTTATATTGGCAATATCTTTTTTTATAACGTTACAATAAATTTTTTGCTCAACCCTTACAAAATTCTCATTTTAGGCCTGGGCATTCTAAGTACTCTTGCCCACCTTGGGCTGGGATTTCACAGACACGCCTGTCAAAAATGTCTGTGATTTCTCAGAGTGAAATATGACAATATGGCTGGGACTCAAAGGGTTAAAGATCACAAAAGTATCGTCGACATAACGGAAGTAAGAAATAATTTTTTAAGCATATTTGTTTTTGTTGGAGAAGATGTGGGTGGATTCGATATGGTTCAAATAAATCTCAGATAAAATGCTAGACAGTGGAGAGCCTACGGCTAGACCATCATTTTGTTTGTAGAATTTACCGTCAAATTCAAAATAGTTTTGTTGTAAGACAATTTCAAGTAAATTCATTAATTCATTGACAAAGTCAGTGGACAGATTAGAGTTCAGTGAGAGGTTAGCTCTGATTATGTCTAATGTAGTACTTACAGGTACATTTGTGAACAGATTAACGATGTCAAAGGATGCCATTAGCATGTGGTTTTCAATTGAAAGTGTTTTGGATTTATCAACAAACTCTATGCAGTTCTTAATGCTGTGAGAGTGTTCTATAGTTAGATTTTGTTTCAGTAATTTATCTAGTTTCTTGGCTAATTTATAAGAAGGTGCAGAAGTAAAATTTACGAGAAGTCTAATGGGCATACTTTCTTTATGGACTTTTGGCAGTCCTTTAAATGTGGGTTCTCTAGGGTTAATCATTTTTAAGAATTTAGCCTCGTTTGGTGAAAAAATGTGTTCACATTTATTTAATTTGTCTTTAATTAAGGAATGGTATTCATCAGTTGGGTTGGAGGTGATATCCAGGATGTTATTAGCTGATAAGAAACTGTTTACTTTGTTTGTGTAATCAGTTGATGTTAGGACTACAAGGGCTTGTCCTTTATCAGCTTTAGTTATCATGCAATTGTTCTGGGCTAGTGTCTCTTGTATGTCTGTTAGGACGTGACTTTCTTTGTTATGCAGCCAACTGAACTTAAATTTAGTCTTCTGTATTCTTTGACGACATCAATTTAGATGAAGATTTAACGTTCGTGATGTTTTGAAAATGACTACTTGATAGTTGAAACTATGTAAACTTTATTACTTTACAGGAATTGAGGACGATAAGGTACGTAATCTGTAATAACTTTAGGCGATAATTAGTAATGAATAGTAGGTAAACTAGATGTTTGAAGGACATTTAGATACTAAATAAGTCAGATTCATTTTAACAACTTTCAAACTAAAAATAACAATAGTATTTAAAAATATCTCACACAACTTGCAAAATCATATAATAAGCAATTTGTGTTTCATCATAATGAATTTAGTTGACACATTTAGCTGAGATCCAATAACAAAATTCAAACACTATCTATAGAGCCCACACAGTTCAAAAGAATTATAAGATGTGAGAGTAAAATTTTAAATATATTTTGTGCCGTTTGCACATTACGATTGTCTCCCTCGGACAGTTCAGTCTTCCTCTCTGTGTTTCATTTAGTTTTAGTGTCTTTGTGTTCATTTTCTGTGTTCCATAATTTTGTTTTCTGTGTTCATGGCGTCGACGGCAAGCTCGCCATTCTAGCTTTGCTACCGACATAACATGTTTCGCAGCTAGAAACATTTAGCCCAGGCTCCGGGGTCGGAGAGTGATGGACGGGGGCACCTGCATGGTTACTGACGGCGTTTTCCTGGAGGCACAGCGTGGTACCTACGGGCTGGGCCAAGACTCTACTCTTCATCCCAGAGGGGCTGCCACCTTTTTCCCCTTTCCACACTGTTCATCCATCGACCTCCAGGATGAAGACATTGATATGCAGGTAACCCAAACCCAGTTTATTTTCTGGCCCTTCTGACCCCCAGAATTGAACTTTTAATGAATATTGTTATATTTTGGAAGTCCTGTGCCATCATGGAACCTTAAAGTGAAGAACGTTCACCAGTTTGTTTGATTACTGTAGTGAACATTACCCTGTGGAAGCAAGAAGTGATATTTAGATTTTATTTTAATTTTTTTTTAGTTTATATATTTTTTATGGGGTTTCTGGTTATTTATTTCAAAGAACGGGGTTCTCAGGTAATTCTTTACTTTGTTGTTCCCATTAGGAGCTCCTCAGTTAAGCCTTCTAGATTTCGGCGTGATTATTAATTTAATTCTTTTGTTTGATTTGTTTTTTCCAAATTGGCCAAAACCTTCCAAATTTCTTTTGTTGCCCAAGGCCCCGTAAATTCTGCTGCCTGGTGTTAACTTGTTTTTTGTTATCTGAAGTTATGTATTAATTTATTTGTAGATATTGTTTTATTGTTGTAGTTTATTCATTCATGTATTTGTTATTTAATTATTCTTGTATATGTTCATTGTTATTATGTATTTATTATTGTTATGTTTTTCACAGATTTATACATATTTGTTGATAAAATATCTTTTGGCATAACCTATTTTTGGTATATGTTTAATTTGCTACATATTTACTATTGCTGATATTTTCTATCTATAGTTATTAAGGTACAATAATATATCTGTACACATAATAAAGTTATAATATAAAATAAAAATTGAGCACACCTAAACATTTTATTAAATCATCACCGACCGGTTTCGGCAATTATGCCATCTTCATACATAGCAGCCCAAGGAATTACAACTTTTCTACTGTACACATAAATATATCTGCAATTATTATTGATAACGATTCAGAGTAACTTTTTACAAACGGTCAACAGCCCGTTTCGTCCGTAAATGTTTAATTTTTTTTCTGTTACTTATTTTTTTTAATACTTCTAAATTAAATGTTTTTTTTAATTTCTTGTAATAAACAATATTTTTGCCATTCAACTTGTATTTTTGTTGTTCTGTGTCGTCTTCCTGAGTCCAGTGCCTTCGCACCCACCCTCGATGAGTCCAGCAATGTTTTGAAAGTACGAGGGTGGGTTGCAATTTCAAAGTGATTGAAACAAAGGTCGACAGGAATTATTGGTAACTGTACACTTTACATTACCCAATAGCCTTGCTATTCATAAATCTACTTTGGTAATAAAAGGTGAATGCTGAAGTAAGTAATCAGCCAATCTTTATTTAATGGAACTACTTCGCTACTGTTGCTGAAATCAGCTGTTTGGTTCTGTCCTTAATGGCTATACAACCAATTCTCAGATAAATCCCACTGCCTTTGGTGAATAGCAACATATCAAACCATGTGTGTTTTTAATTGTACACAAGTAGAGCTGGCAACATTGGCTTCGTTGCTACTGTTGCTGAAATCAGCTGATTGATTCTGTCCTTAATGGCTATACAACCAATTCTCAGATAAATCCCACTGCCTTTGGTGAATAGCAACATATCAAACCATGTGTGTTTTTAATTGTACACAAGTAGAGCTGGCAACATTGGCTTCGTTGCTACTGTTGCTGAAATCAGCTGATTGATTCTGTCCTTAATGGCTATACAACCAATTCTCAGATAAATCCCACTGTCTTTGGTGAATAGCGACATAGCAAACCATATGTGTGATTTTAATAGTACACGGGTAGAACTGGCTACACCGGCTACTGTTGCTGAAATCAGCTGATTGATTCTGTCCTTAATGGCTAAACAACCAATTATCAGATAAATCCCACTGTCTTCTTGGTGAATAGCGACATAGCAAACCATATGTGTGTTTTTAATTGTACACAAGTAGAACTAGCAACACCTGCGAAATACCCATGCTCACAATGATGAGGCGTACTCTAATTAGCATATATTAACGTTGTTTTTATTTTATCTAACTCTAAATGTTAAAAATTACTACTTCATCAGGAAAATAACCTAATTTATTTCAAAGCCATATAACTGATTCTAATTCAATCTGTTTTCATATATTTACAATTTTCTAAACGAAATAGTCTTGTCATACATGCAAAGTTTTATTAATCCTTGTCCTTTTACATTTATCTTACTACAAAACAATTTGTATTCACTTACACTAACGAACCTCTTTTACTATCTCACTGTTACAATCTTTAATGAGCTACACACCATTATGTAAGTAACTATAAGTTATGAAATGACAAATGCCTTTATTTATGTGGTGAAGTTAGGACTATTAAGTCCTCTCTACCACTTAACCACACAAAAAATTATGTACATTAAGATTTATGTTACAAAAGCCAAAAATGAATAAAAAGTACCAAAACAAAACAACTTAAAAAGATTAATTTTACGTAATACAGCACGAACAATGAATAAATTTTACACTATTTAAGTTCATTTACAACTTTCACTCATACATTGTCCGCTCACATGCACGCCAACCCATCGCCGCTAATACCCCCACTACTGCAGTTCAAGCAACAACTTCCTGACCTCCGCCCCAAAGCGGGCAGGGTTTTCTATAACTTTCAAATTATCAGAGAGAGAATTCCACAAACGACATGAAGTGACTAAAAAGGACCGATTGAAAATTGTAATTCTATGTTGTGAAATTGATAAAAATATGGCTCTTCTTTGTGTATAATGAGAACTAATCTGGGACAAGAAAGAATATCTTTCGGAGAGACAAGATGGTAAGTTTGATCTGATGATAACATACAACAAAGTAAGGATATGGTTTTTACAGAGATTTCTCAATTTCAAAACACCTAGCTGCTCAAAATAAGGAGTAACATAATCATATCGTCATACGTTGAAAATGAAACAGATACAATAAGTTATAAATGATTAAAGAGAATAAATGAGAGGATATAGTTAGAACATACTATACAATTTTAGAGAATGTTAACAAACTTAACTCAACTATTTTTCATTATTATTTTATTTGCAATACAAGTGTACTTAAAGGATATTTAAAAATATTATAATCTACCTTTTAACTAGTGAGAGAATGTTTTTCAAATAATTTAACTAATTAATTTATACCCTGTACATTTTCATTTACATATAGTTTGCTTTACATTCATTATTGCTTTACTGTTCCTCCCATTATATATAGTTTCCAAATTCACGCTTTTAGCAATAAATATATTGATGTGCAGTCAATATTCTTCAACTCTTCTGTTTGTTTGCTAATCATTTTATTAATTTACTTTATAAATTAATCTTTATATTTTGTTCAACTTCTAACAAACCTTTAAATCTAATAATTCCACCACCCCCCCCCCCTACTTTTGATCTTTTAACTTAAAAATTATTTCAGACATTAGTAACAATATTTCTCTTTATCAAAGAAGTAATTATTTCAAGTGACATACTTATCACCCAAAAAAGTATATTAAAATCAGAGCTAAAGAAAGCTAAGAGATATCCTACTGACACTCTTTCTCATGAAACATCTCTTCTTTTCTTACGCCAGTTGTACATAAAGCACCTTTTAATTCATATTTACAAAAATTTCAACGAAATCCTTTTAGCTACTTCACATTCTTATAATACCAGACATGCAGGAATGTTGGGATAGATAGCTTACGATTATAGAAAGCGTTTTCTGAAAACAAATTCTTTTTAAATTTCAAATGTTTTGTTTAGAAATATAAATGAGCATTTCAATCAAACTCAATTTCAGTATTTAACACTTTGACTGCGGATCCCGTAGTTTAACCCTTTCCACTCAAGCGGCGGGGCAGCCCCGCACGCAAGCTTTCCGCACTAACTCCAATGTCGGGCCGGGCCCGACATCACTATAAAAACGTTCTATGATTGTATTTGGACTGATGTAGTTACATTATTGACCGCTAGGTTTGTTGTTTGATATGTGCTGCTATCTGTAGAATTTTTTCAGAACCATTTGAGTTTAGTTTTTATTGGTAAACAAACCTCAGAAAACGCAATGTTTGTCGTCTGTGGCTGCTCTGTAAACAGCTGGCTGACTGCAACAGGTGTCTGCTCTCGCGTTGTTCCGTCATTAATATGGTTCATAGTGAGCTTATAAAACGAGTTGTTGTTGCTAGGTTATCGTTGTTGTTTTACTGTTTATTCGTAATATTTTTATTTTTACGACTGTAATTCACGTCGAATAAAATGGACGAAGACGACGGCCGTAGTATTCTACCAAATGACGGAAGTGGCGACATAATAGTTTCAATTTCGAACCTCAGTGGTGACGGTATTACCAGCTTACTATTTGACGAGGATTTATTATCCAGTTTCTCATCTGTACCATCTGATCCTGAACTTGATGTGGACGAATATTGTGACAGTGACATTGATATCAGTAGTGTTGATTTGGCTGACCCAATTTATGATCAGCAACATGATGTGAACTTTGGGACATTGAATTACATTCCTGCCAGTGAAAATGTAAGTATACCTATTGGACTATATAATGTAAATCAAAATCAGAACCAGTCAAAAAAATTAAAACTGGACAAGCCTAGGTCTATTGCTAGTCTATTACCTACAGTCACAGCTGATTGTAATAAGCCAGGGCCTTCTAAAAGTAATAATGCACGTGGGTCGAGAAAGGCCAGAGCTTCAAGCAATAGGCCTAAACCTAAATCAAAGCCAAACGAAGATCACAACTACAAAACCTACACAAATGCTGACCAAGACTTTTCTCACTTTCCCTATACATTGATATCCGGGTATAAACCCCCAATAGGCTACAAACCTGAAAGCCCATTACAGTTTTTCCAACTTTTTATGACTGATGAGCTGTTGAGTAGTATTGTTTCTGAGACAAATAAACATGCTCAGGTCATTATTTCTAGAAAGAGGCCTTTGCAAAAACATTCAATCTGGCACTCATGGAGAGATTTAACACTGGAGGAGAAGAAAGCTTTTCTTGGAGTTGTCATAAATATGGGACTGAATCCTAAACCCTCACTTCAAGATTATTTCTCACAAGACTGGCTATACAACCAAGCATTCTTCAGTAGTATATTTTCTAGAAATCACTTTTTCCAAATCTTTTGGACCTTTCACTGTGCAAGTACTGAACCGGGCCAAAATCGATCACGAGGAGATAAACTGAAGAATGTAGTTTCTTACCTTCAGGATAAGTTTACTCAGTATTTCATCCCTCCATATGAACTTTCCATGGATGAGAGCTCAATTTCCTTCAAAGGAAAGGTGTATTTCAAACAATACAACCCGAAAAAACCAATTAAATGGGGTTTGAAGGTTTTTGTGGTATCTGATGCCAGGTCAGGTTATATTTTCACCTTTGAGCCGTATTATGGCTCGGCAACCGTTTCCTGATATGCAGTTCACTGCAAGAATTGTTTTGCTCTTGGCTCAAAGAGTAAGACAAATATGTGGACCAGATTGTGGATTCCACATGTACACTGATCGACTCTATACGAGTTTGGCATTGGCCCAAGAGTTGCTAAAAATGAAGATTCATCTAACTGGGACTGTCTTATCAAATCGGCAAGGCAATCCCAGTCATGTCAACAAGAATAAGCTAAAGGGCCTGTTGAACAAACACGAGACGGCAGCCTACCATCACAAGGATAATGTCTTGGTGTTGATATGGCGAGACCAAAGACACGTTATAATGATGAGTTCCTATCATAACGCTGACATACAAGTGGTAAAGAGGAGAGAAAAGAAGAAAAAAGAAGAAGAAATAGTCTCAAAGCCAGTTGTAATTTGTGACTATAATGAGAGAATGGGAGGTGTAGATACGGCAGACCACTACATTTCATCCTATATGTTTGTCCGCAAATCAAAGGTATGGTGGAGAAAAATGTGGTTTTGGCTGGTTGAAGTTTGTGTAGTAAATAGTTTGCTGTTGTACAACATGAATTTGCAGAATGAGGGCAAAACTACAGTAGACTCAAAGACGTTTAGGGAACTATTGATTACAGAACTTGTTTCTGGTGTGCGGAACAAAAGTTTTCTCAGCGTGGTCGACCTTCCTCGTCCGACCAGGAGAATAGGCTAAATAAAAAACCTCATTTTATTTATGCCAATGAAAAGAGTAACAGCAAGGACTGTGCAGTTTGCAGCAACAGAAAAGCTGGACAAAGGAGAAAAACTGTTTATTTCTGTGCAACATGTGTGAGGAAACCAAGACTTCATCCGGGCCAGTGTTTTGAACGCTACCATACTCTCAAGGAATACAAAATGTAAAAAGGTAGACCTTGTTATGTGCCTAAAACATTTATTTTCATCCTTTATATTTTCTGTACATTCATAAGTATTTTTACCATAGGCCTATGTGTAACAGGTATGAAAATGAAAGAGCGTTGCAAGTAGGATATTAGATTTTTTCTGTTTATATTTTTACCTGATAACATGTTTTGAAATAACCCCTTTAATGCCGACGTGCGCCGAGAGCGCACGTCAGAGTTTGTTCAAAAAATGCCGACGTGCGCCGTGAGCGCACGCGCCTCGGTCCCGCTAAAACTGCCGATGTGCGCTATGGGCGCACGTCAAGTTTTTATTATATTGTAATTTTATTTGTCGACCGAATGCTTTCAAACTTGACATAGGGATTGAAGACAATATGCCATATGGCAAAAACAAAATTATTACTCTACTGATCGTTGTCATGACGTAATAACAGCTGTTTATCTGACGTTTTTTACCAATTTTGGATAATTACATGTTTTTTTCAAAGATTTTTATATCTACTATGTTTTTGAATGTAAGTGTTTTAATTTTTGTATGTGTACTTACAATTATATGTAGATTAGTCTCTATATTTTAATACTGTGGTTTAGTTTATACAAAAAGTAGTAATGTATGTTCAAACTTGAAAAAATAAAAAGAAAAAAAACTTATTGAAACTTTGTAATATAATTTTTTTTTATTTTATTTGTCGACCGAATGCTTTCAAACTTGACATAGGGATTGAAGACAATATGCCATATGGCAACAACAAAATTATTACTCTACTGATCGTTGTCATGACGAAATAACAGCTGTTTATCTGACGTTTTTACCAATTTTGGATAATTACATGTTTTTTCAAAGATTTAATTTTATATCTACTATGTTTTTGAATGTAAGTGTTTTAATTTTTGTATGTGTACTTACAATTATATGTAGATTAGTCTCTATATTTTAATACTGTGGTTTAGTTTATACAAAAAGTAGTAATGTATGTTCAAACTTGAAAAAATAAAAAGAAAAAAAAACTTTTTGAAACTTTTTGTAATATAATTTTTTTAAATCTTGTAAATAACTCAAAATTATATTTTCTTTACTACAAACATATTATTACGAACAAAACAAGACTCCATTTGTTAATTTATAATAACAAATAAGAGAGCTATGAATGTTTTAACAAAATATGTCAAAATGGCCTAAAGTGGCCTGGCATTCTTCGCACACCCTTTATGAAAATGGGTTGGCATTTTTCGTAAGTACCCCAAAAAACTGTCTGGCGCTAAAAGGGTTAATTATTGAAAAAAGCTTTACTTACAAATTGGTCTATATTATGTACTTTTGTCTGTTGCTAAGTAATAGAATAAAATTTATAGAGCAATTGTTTACTAGTTGCAGTCAAAACTAATTTTTTGGTAAAAATGTTGTTTTTCATAAAAACCGGTTTTAGAATTATAAATATTTTTTTGTGTATAATTTAGTCTAAAATATTTGAAAATGACTTTTTTTTGTTTGTCAGGATATAAGCAACAGAAAACAAACAACAAATACTATTCTTCCTATTTGAAAATTTTCAAAAATTCTTGTTGTAAAAGTTTTTTGTTAGAAATTTAATTTTGTTTCAATAAATATATATAAATAAAAAAATGTTGAAAAAAAATATATGTTTTATTTTATATTAATCTATACTTTAGTCATAGAAAAAAAAAAAAAAAAAAAAAAAAATACATCAGCTTTTTGGAACCATCAGAAATATGTTTTTCCCACTGAACAAATATAGTAGGCATTCTTTGCATAAAAGTAAATGGAGCTGATAGGGAAACTGGGTGCCCAGTAATTGGAGTGGAAAGGGTTAATGGGGTCGATGTTTTAATTTTTTTAAATGGCCTATTGAGTATTAATATGGAGTCTGGTACTCTAAATGGTCTCTAGTGATGTTAATGAGCCTTTCACCTCCAGAATGTGCATACTGTGCTGTTGTTAGCCAGTAGCCGCTAGACTGCACTGCTATTGGGTGAAGTGAATAAAGCTGAGTGTTCATTCACGAATTTAAGTGAACACTTACAAGAGATGTGTATAAAACAGACTTATTTTATTCTTGGGCTGAGTGTTCACTATGATGTAACTTATGACTTGAAGTGAACACTTAAAATTTCATGTAATAAAGATAAGAGTTCCGTCAGAAATTTAAGTGTACATTTATATAATGTTGAGCTGCTATTTAGTAGATTCAAAGTTGTAAGACAAGTTTTTTTTATTTAGTTTAGTGCTGGATGTCAGTGATGATGGTCGAGTTTATACCCATGTGTGCGTGCAAACTGTACAAAGTTCGAAGAGACTCCTTGGATGTAGATTACAGAATGTTGTACAGGTTTGACAGGGAGAACATTGAGTGGATGAGCAAACAAATTCTGGGGGAAAATTTTGAAAGTTGTGAGGGTGCCCTAACAAATGAAGAACGATTCAGAGTGTTTTTGTGGTACGTGGGTGATCCGGGGTTCCAAAGTGGAGTAGAAGAGGATGTTGGTGTCCACAGGACAACCGCCTGTAAAACTATTTGCAGTGTCATGGAAGCTGTTTTGTTGAAATCCAACTAATGGATTAAGTTTCCGTCCACTGACCAAGCAACAGTAAACTGGAGCACAAAAGTACCGATTTCCATCAGCAATAGGGGTGACTGATTGTATGCACATGCTAACACATTGATGAACCATTTTCTGTTTATATACTCATCACCATGGAGACCTGGTTTCCGAATGAGTATGTGCATCACATGTTGCTAACACATTGATGAACCATTTTCTGTTTATATACTCATCACCATGGAGACCTGGTTTCCGAATGAGTAACATGTGATGCCAATGAAGAATTCACCGCAGGGGCAGCTGAGGTGTGCAGCTGACAGGAGCAATGACCCGTGTACCCTGAACTCAGCACCACACCCAAAACACCATTCCTCGAATTTTGGGTGTTAAGAGTTAGGGATATCACCTGAATTTTTATTTATAGCTTAAGGAAGAAATGTCGTAGCAAGACACACTTTGGTTTGAAATACTCATAAAAATGATAATTTTAAAATAACTTTGGCATTTTAAATGGTTAAATTGTGTTTTTGAGAGAACATATTTATTAAATATGCAAGCCTTCATTCGCTCAGCCTAAATCTGTGTCACATACTCTGGGTTGGACCACTTCAAGTTACTTTGTAGACCAGCTCCTCCCTTAACCCATACACTAATACCATCATTTTGGATAAGATTGCTATAAATTATCATATTCATTAAAAGGGCAATGCATTTTTGGCTAGCATGTCCCATCTATATGGGACTTATTTCTGGTGTCTTGCATACTTTTCATATTGTTTATGAAAGAGACTTTTATTTTATTTTCATTTTCACCTTCTTCACCAGAAGAAGATACCAGAGGCATTTAACATTTGTGTTCAATTGGTATTCCTGTATTTGTTTTCTTATGTATTGATTATAGAAGTTAACGTCTTCTCAAGCAAGTTTGCTGACGCCCTATCTATCCTATTCCTGGACTAGCATCTTGCATTCCAACCTACTTTTCATTATTCAAACACATTAATTCTTCTACAATATGTTTTATTACTAAATAACGCTTCCAGAGAAATATCTTAAAATTATTAAAATTACATTTTAAAAGAGAAAGTGGCTCTAACCTGGTCTAGCTGGTCATGAGGGTCTGTTATTGCTATGGCTTGTTCCAACAGATAAATTAACACAGCCATAACATGCTCACTGACTGTATGCTCCACCACAGCTTTGTACAGCACCACCCACACAAGCCCATGGAACACTCTTGTACGCAACACCTTCCGTGGATCCTCATAGGCTGGGTGAACAGGACTAGGAGTGCGGAAGGGTGGCCATGCAGTAGTCCCACTGCGTATTCTACCCACTTGCTGAGCACTGGATCACAAAACACATATTAAATGACAACACAGTTCAACTTGTCAGTTTAATTTAACAACCTGTAATAAGAATATCTTGATCAAAACATCTTTTTACATTAGCATTTTAATTAGGAAGTAGATAGATAGAATATGGGTTTTACCTTGTTAACATGGTAGTTTAATCTGCCCACCGAGTTGATGTTGGAATATAAAATGAGTAGCCTATGCACTTAAATTTTGTGCCCAGCCTGGCTATATTTAACCCTTTTCAACTGTATGTTATTTACTACTTCCCACAATTTAAATGAGTTTAGGGTCAAATAATTTTGTTGTTGAGTATATTATGATTAGGGGTATGCGAATAGCTCGAATTTCAATTTTTTTTTAAAACTCGACTCGAGATTTAAAATAACTCGAAAAAATCGAGTCAAGTTATGCCACATCTTTGAGCATATAAAACAGTATAATCAAGACAAAAGTCCTATTTATATGATAGATTATAGAGTTAAGTATTTTATGTAGGCAACTGTATTTAAAATATGACCATAATATCGTATTTGTAACCAGAGATGTTCTCGCAATGTATTCAGATTCCTGATTCACGTACACCAGTCTCGATCGTACGGCCATGGCGATCACGGCAAAAACTATTCTCGTTATTTATAAAGAAGGTACATCCAAATAAGTTGTTCCAAATAGTCGTCACTAGTTATTCATACAAAATGTGGTAACTGATCACAAAGAGTCAGTTATTGAACTGTTTCAAAACTTTGTTACATAACTTTTACCAACATTCTTAACTAACAGTTGTATTTATTTTTCAGGCCCATCCTTTAAAAGTTCATGACTAAAACTACTCTAAGACTGAACATTTCAGGCAGATTTAATTAAATCGCGTTCAATCTCTAACAGAAACTACGTATGGAATTGAAAAGCTATAATAACTATAATAATGAGACGGAATGCCCGGAACTGTTTCGCTCAAGTACTGTGAGTAATAAAATAATGATTAATGAAGCTACTATAGTACATCGCCAACTCATCGAGTCCTAATATAAAATATACTGCTAGCCTTAGATTGCATTTTTTATCCATTTTGTTTTCAGTTTTTATTGATGTTTATACTAGAGATGGGAATTAAAGTTGCTTTCCGATAACCTGTTACGTAATTCTATTATGTTCTGGTAACGTGTTATAATATCTGTTTTTTTGTTACTCTCGATGCTGTGATGTTCCAGACAGTTATTCTGATATGGCCTGATGTTACTTAATGGCTGGAAGCCTCGTTACAGCTGGTCTAGATAACATTCCAAGTTACCAAAGGTTATCAAGTTGAAGTTATGCCTTATGTTACATTACGATATTAAGTTACGGGCGTGGTAGCTTGGCTTGAGGTTACAGAGTTACCGCTCAAAGTTGGTTCCGTTATCGATAATTTAACTGTAACAATGCAAGAGTCTTAAGTTTCATTCGTAATTCAGTTATAGATCTGTTTACTCTCAGTGCGTTATATTTACTCTCCATTACCACTTTGTGTTACAGTTATATAGAGTTTGTTATAACCTTATCATGCATCGTGACTGGGAGTTACAAAAATAGCAGGTTATTTCGTGTAACCTGTTAAATCTGTAACAGATTACATTGCTGTAAACATTTTATTTATCCTATTTCGTTATATAACGCTAATCTCTTGGCAACTCAACTTGATACATCAACGATGGAAACGAAAACACGGTTAACCTTGACCAGTTGGCAGTTGTTATCGCTAGTAAGTATTGTATTGACAATTTAATTATTTTGTTTCTGTTAGTGGAAACAAAACATTGTAATCAATGGTGAAATTAAGGTTAGCTGGAAAGAACATATTATTGTGTAACTACTGTTTTATGGATTATTAGGTTTAACTTTCCATTGAACAAAAGCATTACATATTAATAGTTTTGTGAACTTTTGAAACTTGTGAAAATTGGTATGCAAAGTACCATGGGATTATATAATTGAAATGAAATATGGACGACCAATATCTTTCCACGTCTATTGCTGTATTCTTTATATGTTACGAAATTTAATTTACGTTTGTCAGTTTGATTTGATTAAAAATTACAGGTCAATTTTTGCAGTAGAGTTAACGGTAAGGCTATTTACCACAAGACTTCAATTTTTGACTAATTTTAATATTTTCAATTTTTACTCTGAACATATTTCGGGCCCCTTTTTTTATGAATTATGACAAATGTTTCACATATTTTACAGTTTATTTAATATATATCTTTAAGAATATTTATATTTAATCACTGATACAATTATTTCATAGATTCTAAAACAATTTTCTAAACTTTATTAACTATTCAGCGAACTAAATAGTTTTAGAATGTATTACTTACTACATTTCAGTGTTTTCATTTTGGAAAATTAAGGGTTAAATACTGAAATTGAACTCGAAATTATGTATAAAAAACTCGATTCGACTCGAATCCTAAAATTGCTCCTCGCATACCCCTAATTATGATGCTTAGTATACTACATTGTATACTTTTCAATTTCAATAGTTCACGTTCCATGCGTAGTTTATGTTACAGATTGAACGCGATTTGTTCGAGATTGACAGTCTTAGAATAGTTTTACTCATGAACTTTTAAAGTCTGGAGTTGAAATAAATGCAACTGTTAATTTCAAGTGTTGGTAAAAGTAGTTATGTAACGAAGTTTTGAAACTGTTCAATAACTGATTCTTTTTGATCAGATATCACGTTTTGTATCAATAACTAGTAACGGCTATTTGGAACAGCTTATTTGGTCATGCCTTCTTTATAAATAACAAGAATACTTTTCCCCGTAATTGCCATGGCCGTACGATCGAGACTTGTGTGCGTGAATCATGAACCTGAATACATCACGAGAACATTATCAGGTTATGAATACGATATTATGGTTATATTTTAAATAAAGTTGCCTATATAAAATGATTATCTTTATAGTCTATTAAACAAATGGGACTTTTGTCTTGATTATAGCATTTTACGTTCAAAGATATGGCAAAACTCAACTCGATTTTTTCAAGTTTTTTTAAATCTCAAGTCAAGTTTGAGTTTTTTTAAAACTCGAAAAAAACTCTAATTTCGAGCTACTTGCACACTCTTACTTCTTACCCCACTTAGAATTCCTAAATTATTAATTGTTTTAATACTTTTTACTTCAGCCCTCCTTATGTTATGCGGCAGTTGTCTGGTGGCCGGCCATGGCACAGAACAGTGCAAGGCTAACATTAGACAGATGTCAGAGAATGGCGTGCCTGGGAATTACAAGCGCAATCAGAACAACCCCATTGGCGGCGATGGAGGTCCTCACTGGGCTACGCCCAATGCACCTGTTTGTTAAAGGGGATGCTTGTAAAGCGGCCTTTAGAATAAGGACGACTGGTGGCTGGTTGCCTGGCCAACCAGGACTCCATGGGGAAATACTATCTAGGGACATTGGTCTGGACCCTTTGCTTTCGATGGGAACAGACTCAATGATACCTAGGTACAGAATTGACAGGCAGGTCAGGGCCTTCCTTCCAAGTAGAGATAAGTGGATGGGGAGTACTGAGCCTGCACAAGTCAAAGGAAGCGTCTGGTATACGGACGGCTCACTTACAGAAGGAGGTGCGGGTGCTGGGGTGTACGGGAGAGGGGCACGGAAAGTTCTGTCTGTACCTCTGGGGGCCCACGCTACCGTCTTCCAGGCGGAGGTGATGGCTATCATGACAGCCACACAAGAAGAAATGCGTCTAGGTGGCTTCAGAGGAGTAGTTTCCATCTGCTCGGACAGCCAGACGGCGATAAAGGCGATCATGGCGCCACGTACCAGCTCTAAGTTGGTATGGGAGTGCCAGGGGATCCTGGAGACTCTTTGCCAGCGTAAACAGGTGAGACTCATATGGGTCCCTGGGCCGGAGCCAGCACTTGGTATTCCTTTTCAAAAGGTAAAAAGAAGAATTGACAGGTGGACCTCTGAGGAACACGATGGCAGATGGAGGACCGAGTCCGGGCTCAGGCAGTCTTGTGCAATTATCCAAGGACCGGATCACAGGTACAGCAGAGATCTGCTGAGCTGTAACCGGGCCAAGGTGAGGGCGGTTACAGGAATGCTGACCGGACATAATCTTCTTCACAGACATATGAAGATAATGGGCTTAACAGAGGACTCCACATGTAGGCTCTGTGAGGAGGATAGGAGACCTCCATATACATCTTTTGTTATTGTGGAGCTCTCTCATCTCTTAGGCATAGGACTCTGGGCGCCGCTTTTCTGGAACCAGACGACATTAGAAGGGCTACACTCGGAGAGATCATGTCCTTCATAAGGTGGACTGGTCTCTTGTGACACTGTCCTCAGGCTCGGGGCGCAAAGGGCCATGGAGTCCAGGCACGTTGGGCTTTGTGACAGGTCCACAACCGGGTGTGTATCTATCTATCTAATACTTTTTTTATATACATAGGTAAAATACGAACCATAAAAGTTGTTAATATAATTTAATTATATTAAATATTATATGTCAATATTTAATATAATTATAACTTCTTTTTGTTAGGACAGAAATAAAATTAAAACTGTTGTTCCTACACAGAACAAATTATGTACAATGCAAAAATATTGTTAATTTGGTTTAATGTTTAGAGAAAAACAATTGCAAATAAAGCAGGGATAGTTTTCACACATATTGTCTTTTGAAAACATCTTTAATAAACATTTTTAAAATTATTCTGTCAAATTCATTCAGGAGATTTGTCTCAAGTGATTCTACTTTTTTTATTGCTTCTAATTGGCGAATTGCACTGAAGAATGGATACAAGGTGCGTCCAGAAAGTAAGTTACTTATGGCTGGTAAAATGAAACAAATGGGTAAACAAAAATTTGATTTATTGTAAAAGAATCTGCTTATGCTAAATTACATAAAAGAAAGTTTCCACCATTCTGTAAGCATTTATCATAGCGTAGCACTAGCTTTTGTATTCCTTTGTCATAAAAGTTTGTCGCCTGTGACTTTAAACAAGAAGAAACATGTTCTTTAATCTCATCGTCCTCATGGAATATCTTTCCAGTGATATTGTATGCAAGGTTTAGGAACAGGTAGTAGTCACAGCAAGGTCCGGACTGTATGGAGGGTGGTTGCATTGCTCTCACAAATTCATTCAAAAGTTGTTATGTAAGGGCGAGCATTATCGTGCAACAAAACAATGCCACTTGACAGCATTCCACACGCTTGTTCTGTATTACACAGTGCAGTTTCCTAAGTGTTTCACAGTAAGCGTTAGCAGTAAATAATTTGCCCCATGGTAGAAAGTTCAGTGAAAGAACACCATGTCTTTCCCAAAAAAACTGTGCACATGATTTGTCTCACTGGCTTTGATTTTTTTTTCTTTGCTAGTGACAATATGTGCCTCCTTCCATTGGTTCCATTTTAACCATTGAATCACTCATTACATTAGGTCAATAAACTTCACAGAACTGTTTATGAATTTCAACTGGTTTGATGTTTCTCGCATTGAAAAAATTTATTACAGAACTAATCTCACAATGGCTAGGATTTTTAATTAACTTCGACATTTTAATCCTTTGGATAAGTCCCTAGTATTTTTTTAATGTTTCAAACCAAGACACCCAGGTCAATTCTGGAGTGGTGTTCTGGAGTGACTAGGGTGTTAGTCTACCCAAGAATCCAAGGCCTATTCTAGGTAATTTTTGCTGTTTTTTTTTAAATTCATTAATAACTTAAAATTAAAGGTAATAGATGTGATTTTTGTTTTGTTTTGTAGTACAGTAGACTCTCAGAAATCCGGACTAATGTGGCGGTCGTCCGGTCCGGATTTTAAAAAATCCGGATTTCCCGGAGTTTGTTGAATGCATCGTCAATTTCGGCTTTTAACGGTCAATTATTACAATACGGGTTCATTCAAGGGCAAATATAACATAAGTGTGGTCGGCACGTAAAGATAAGGCAGTAGGCTAGAGACGGGAGCAGAGGAGTTAGCTTCAAACAAAAATGGGACAAACAATGTCTAATAATTTAGTTAGCCCTTAAGTTCATAATACAGTAGTGTGCTGTAATTAAGTAAAACAGATTTGAGCAAACAGTAAAAACAGGACTGAAAAAATCAAGTTTAACAACACAGGACAGTTTGAACAATTTTATTTAAGCATATCGTACACTACTTTATACATTAAAGTAAGAAAATTTACTTTAAATGAACATAAGAAATACAGTCCCAAGTAAATCAAAATTACAAAGAATGACTAATAAATTACAAGAAATGGTAAATAATGCAACTTACAATCAACTTCACATAAAACTTATCTCTTGAAAAAGTCCTTAATTGTCGTCTGCTTAACCGTTTTAGCCCGTTGTCTGGCCGCAATGTCCCTCAGTTTCCTCAAACACATAACGTCGGCTGCAGCTATTCCGTCTAGTTGCATGATGTACTCTAGCGCCCCATCTAGCATTTTGAATCCTTCTGAATGAGGGATATTATTCACATGGATTCCGGAGAGTTCTTCTTCTTCTTCTTCTCTTCCAACGTTTCTTCGTTAACTACCATTTTAACAATGTCGTCGTCTGTAATTTCATCTTCGTCGTCATTGTTCATCCACTCAGCGACGTCATTTTCATTCGCTGCTTCACAGCCGGGGATTTTGTCTAAGAGTGAAACAACATTTTCTTCGTCCGCTTTATTTTCATTTTTGAGCTCCCCTCCATCGACGTCATCGAACTTGTTTCCCTCATGGGTCCCAGCAGCACTTTTCCACGAAGAAACGATTGCGATTGCAAATATTTTGTCCCCCCCCTTAAACTACCCAAACCTTTAAATTTGTCCCAAAATGGGAAAAACCCTTTTTTAATGCAACACCCTAATCCTCTTCATTGTTTATTGCCGATATTAAAAAAACAAAGGGAAACGGTCCCGGCGGTACTTCAACTTCCCGTTCCTGAAAAGGGTTCCCCTTTTGGTTCATTTTGGGTTTGGGAAAAAGTGGCAGTATTTTGGGGCAAAAAACACAGCTTTTATATTTTTCCGTCTTTCAAATCATCAGCCACTTTGGGGGTGGTTGTTGCGTTTTTAGTGAATTTGGGTTTTCGTGGGGTTTTTGGCGTTTTTTTAGCCCGATGTTTCTCTACCGGGCTTAAAAAAATTTTTTTCAAAGAAACCAGTTTTAAAAATGGAAGAATTCATCCAGCTTTTTGTTGGTTTGTATAAAAATGGTGGCAAAAAAAATTGGTTTTTTTTAAATTTTTAAAAGCTCTAGGCTTTTTAGTTTTTCCCAATTTAATGTAAGCCCGGTTTGTGGTGCGGGCACTTTTTCTACAAGTTGCACAGTTTCTCTTTCTTTGGGTTTTTTTTTAAAAACCCGGGGTTTATGCTTCCTTTTTTAAGCGAGGTTTTTTGTTGGGGGAAAATTTTTTTAGTTCAAAAACCCGTTTCGTCCCCCCAAATTGTACCAGTGGGCGCCCCGGAAAAATTTCCCTTTTTTATTAAAAAGGGTTTTAAAAGGAAGGGGGGTTTTAATTCGGGGAAAAGCTTCTTTGTTTGAGTTTTAAAACTTCCAAAATTACTGAAAATGCCGGGAAAACCATAAACGTTTTTCCAAACGGTGAGCCCACCGCCCCCTAGCTTTTGAATTCCCAAATTTTTCCCCTTAAAATTTACGCTTTAAAATGTAACGCCTTTTTCTTGAAGCATAGGCCCTTGAAAAAGGGAAAACTTTTACCCCTTAAGTTTCTGATGCCACCAAAAAAATTTTTTTCCTCTTCCAAAATTCTACTTTTTTTCCTTTTGTGCCCTGGGGTTTTTTTAAACTTTTTTTGTCACTTCCCCGGGTTTTAGAAGGGGAAAAAACCCCCTTTCGATTTTGATCAAAAATTTTTCCCAGTCCGAAACCTTTTCTTGTTCCCACTCCTAATTCTAAAACCAAATTTTTTTAAACCCTTTTACCAGAAAACAATACGTTTAATTGGGCCCCGGGGTTTTCTTCCCCCGCCCGAAAACCTTTTTTACGTTTTGTCCTTTCGCTTGAAAAAACGGGCAAAAATAAAAACAACCCACAAAAACCCAAAAAAAATAAACAAAACAAATAACAGGTCAAAATTGACTTTTCCCCCTGCCCCAAACGCTTGCAAATCAATTTAGCGCGGTGGGTTTGGGGGGGCCAAATTTAAAAAGGTGTGAAGCAGAGGTCATTTTTCTGGCCCCCCCCCCTCTTTCCGCCCCAAAATTTTTCCCCCGCCCTTTTGAACGGGGTCCACGCAGCTGATAAGGCGGGGGAAAAAAGTTTTTTTTTCTTCATTTTAAGTAAAAAAAAAATTCTGCACGATCTGTGATCCGGACTACCCGGAGTCCGGACTAGGCCGATCCGGATTTCTAAGAGTGTACTATATTTAGAGTGCTTTTTCATGGTAAATAAAAATGTTTAGTCTAAACATTAACAAAAATCTTTTTTTATCAAAACACTTTTTTATTTTCATAATTTTTTAATTTTTACTTTAATCCTCTGAGTGCTACTATCGCACTGTGAGATTTGTTCGTTTTTGTCAGATTACAGTAACTGTTTATTCAATGATTACGTATTTTATATATTATTACACGTGAAGGAATATGTTAAAATCTCAGGATCTGTCTCAGGAATATGTGTATGTGTGTGTGTGTGTGTGTGTGAGTGTGAGTGTGTGCGTGTGTGATATACTTACTACTTATGAGTCAGCTGGTTTCGGCCTCCTTTGCAACAGTTTCATTTTTCTGTGTTATTTTTATGTTATGTGCCTATATTTTTCTGGTTTGCAATACAATAATAAATAAATAATGTTTATTTTGCCAAAAATCAAGTACCAACAACAGTACATTTTCATATACAAGTACACAACAACAGTTTTTACAATACCAATGAAGTTCAAAAATATAACAACAAAGGTAGAATAAAATTAACACAATTACACAATATAAATAAATATAAGGCAAAATAAATAGCGAATCCCCCTAGGCAAAGCCTGAACCTGGGATCTCCATCACTTGTTTTAAACAAAAAGAATGAAACGGCTAGCAGCGAAACGTAACACATAGTTTAAAAAATTATGTATGAAAAAGAAATTGATTAAAAAACATACTGTGCTATTGAATGGAAATTATTTCTTTGTAACTTCTATGGTAAAAATCTCCTTCACCAACATACCAAGTAATTATATTTACAATTCAAAGAAATAAAAAGACACTAAAGAGATAGTGACAAATACTAGTAAGCAAACAAATAGATGTACAAAAAACACATAGAAATTCAGGCAAGAAGTAAGTGCAAGCGATTCAAAAATGTATCAAGACTCAACCTACCTTTACTATTTTTAATATTTTATCGACAGCTTCTTGTTCAAAAAGCCATTTTTTCAATTTTTTCAAAAACTCTCTCTGTGTTGTGAAGTTGCCAATTTTATAACTAATTATGTTAAATAATCGTGGTGCAAAACTACTGTAAAATATTTGATGTATATTTAAAATTTGATTTAGGCACACTAACGACTTGGTACCGCCATAAGATTGTAACTAGGCTGTCTTGTTATTGAAAAAGCAGAGCTTCTAATGTAAAACATTTTTAGGACTTTAAAAATGTATAATATGCCGTAGAGGAAGAATTTTCATCTCAACAAACAGTGGCCAAGTACTGTTCCAAACCTTGTCTTTTCGAAATAAGTCTGATGAATCTTTTTTGAAAAATTACTATCGGATATAAGGTTAGTACTGTATGTCCCACCCCAGCATGTGTTACCATAGCTTATCCCTGGATCCTACAAGAGCGTGATATACATTGACTAAAATTTTGTTAGACCCACACAACTGATTTAATAGGTAAAACTTTCTCAAACTGAATAAAGCTCTTTTTTTAATTTGAAATATTGTTTCTTCCCAGGTCAATTGATAATCAATGATTAAACCTAAATATTTCATATTATTGACTTGCTGTAATTCCAAACAGTCACAATCAGGAACAAGCGGAACAAGGCATTTAGATTTCATGAAATTTAAGTGGGGAAATTAAAATTTGGAATCGAATCTCAGACTGAAAATAAACATGACTTGGTTTTTTCGCTTAATATCATAAAGTTTTTGTCAAACCATAACCTTAGGAAAAATAAATCTTTTGACATTGATTGGTAAAGCGAATTAAGGTCATGGTTTGTATAAACAAAAGCCAGTGTCATCGGCAAACGCAACCAATTTTACCATTAAAACAACCATTACAAAGATCATTGACATAAATTAAAAAAAGTATTGGTCCCCAAAACAGAACCCTGCGGAACACCAAATTCAATTTTCCCTGGATCTCCTATGACGCCACCAATGTTTACCCTTTGTTCTCTCCCCGTGAGATAACTAGAAAACCAGTCAAGTGGTAAACCTCTAATACCAGCCAGCCATAACTTATGAAGTAAAATTTCATGATCAATCGTGTCCGAAAGCTTTTGTAATATCAATGAACAATGCAGATACCTTTTTACTATTATTAATTGGCTCGTAAACTGATTCCATGAATGAAAGTAAGGCAATCCTCAGTAGACATACCCTCTCGAAACCCAAACTGATTATTACTAAAGAATTTGTTTTTATTAAGAAATGAAAGTAACTGCTTTTTAACAACCTTTTCCAATATTTTGAAAAAACTGAGAGCAAAGAAATTGGACGGTAACAGTTTGGCTGTGTAGGGTTCCCCACGTTTGAAGATTGGAACTACTATTGCACTTTTTAAGCATCTAGGAAATTCCCCTGTAATAAGACTGAAGTTATAGAGATATGTTAATATCGGAATAATACTGGGAGCTATTTTTTTTATCATCGTTGAACTGACCTTGTCAAATCCTGGTGATTTGTTGTTTTTCAGACTAGAAATAAATGAAGAAACATCACTCACTTAAAATAGGTTGCATAAAAAAAGATTTAAGATTGATGCGTTGATTGAATACGTTGTCGAAAACCGTGTGCTAGCGCTAGATTCAATTGATCTATTTGACCTCTCATTTCCGAGGGGCATTTAAAAAATGTGAACTGAATTCATTGGCGATAAGTTTAGGTTCGTGTATAATACAAGATTCCCCAAACTACCTCCCTTATTACAGTATTTTTTGTATTTTCACCAATTAGTTCGTCAACTATTTTCCATTGTGACTTAACATCATTGATCGAACCCTCAACCTATCTCTAAAAAATGACTCCTTATGAACTTTTTAATTCTAAATTTAATTGATTTCGAAAATTAGTGTAATACTGTTTAAGTTTTACATTATTTGGATTTTTCATCAATAACTTGTAAATTTTTTTTCTCTTTTGAAGCTTAAATGACAGCCTGTCAGTAGTCAAGGTTTTAATTTATGCACCTGTTTACTTTTATTTGAACGTACATCAAAACTTGCATTTACCTATACTTAATTCTAACACATCAATAAAGCATTGGAAAGCATCAGACACAGTATTTTTTTCATATACACAAGCCCAATCTACATTAATAAGTTCAGCAGTAAGTTTTTCCAAATCAATCTGGCTATAGTACTCTTCAGTATCTTTAATTATTGGATTGCAAAAGTGAATTGAAAACAGAACAGTAGAATGATCAGTTAAATTATAATGGAAAACATTAGCTTTGAAGTCAAACTGAAGATTGCCCTTTTTAAAGAACTCGTACAAAAACATGATCTAAACATGTAGACGAATTTCCTATAATTCTAGTGGGTTCATTAACTAAATTAAACATTCCCTTGCTGCTCAAAAGGCTCAAATAATTATCGCTCTCCAGCTGACTGACTCAATATATCTAAATTCATATCACCTACCCCAATACAATATTACGATTTCCTAGACCCGTTAATACATCCTCAATATCATCAATGAATGCGGAGCGCAAGGCAGAGTGGAGACGGTAGACTGCGATCAGTGTAAAGCGCTCAAGGTCACTGACTCTGACGTCTAGCTGCAGAACATCAGCTGATCTAATACTCATCTCTCTCACTCACACCGCTACACTGATAACAGTCGCGGAACGTACACTATGGTACCTCCCGCCCTGTACTCCTCATTACAATTAGCAAAAGCATTGTAGCCAGAAATTTTATAATAATTTAATTCAGCTTTACTAATCCATGTCTCAGTTAAAACTATTATATCAGGAAATAATCGAGCAGATTCTAATTCACTTAAAAATAAATTGAAATTCTGCCTTACGCTTCTAATATTTTGATTTAAAACTACTATACTATTAGTGTTATTAATATTTCACAACAACAAAAAAGTGTCGGATTGATAACTAATACTAGCCTAAATATACAATTTTCTAACCTCATTTCCACAAACTGTAGTTCACAATTTATCCAGGTCCGCCAGCGAAGTTACAATTTGGAATATATGGCTGTAGTTAATATTTTTGCCTCTAGTTCTGTTCTTAACAAGTAGTCATCTCTGGTGAAAATGGTGTCTCTCTACAATTAAACTGATTGTTTGATGCATTTATTTCCTATTTAAATGATGATAAACACAGAACGAGCACTGCTTGCGAGTCGTCACAATGGATTAATAACACTATGACCTTGCACACTTGGTTATAGAATGTCATTGTCAATAATATATGATAATTCTTAAGGTAAATACATTTACAGATACATACATTCTTGAGATAAAGCAGAAAGAGACTGGTACAAACTCAGAGCATTGCTGTGTTAAATATCACTTCTAATATGACTTCTATGTTAAATGTGTTACATTTTTAGTTTGTCGGTCGTCGTATATAACTCATTTTAGAAAATGACACTCATTTTAGTAAATGATAGTCTGTATGACTTACTATTCTGAGAATCTGTCCATGGATGTCTGGAAGTCACGGCGATGGACAGCACGGAGCAGCACATGTATTGGGTCATACAGCTCTTCCCAAACTCGAGCCTTGGGTACATACATTCCCTGCTGCATGTTCCCACTTGCCTCCAAATTTGGAGCTTTATAATCAGCCACCTTCAGGATGAATGATTTTATTAGTTTAGCTTTTTATAGCATTACAGTTATAACAAAGTTTTACTCAACAAATTATAACACCAATCTAAAATAAATATTAATTATATTTTAGATTATTGCTTTACTTTCTGAATAATAGTAAATAAACAGTAAAACTTAGAAATAAAAATTAGAAATTAATTACTTTTATTAAAGTTATAAAGTTACATAAAGTTATATATATTAAAGTTATAAAGAATGCTTATAATAAATTATTATATCTTAGCAAACCATCCTGGTCATACTCACAATTAAATGGAATTGTGAGAAACTTAATTTTGTTGTTGCTAAAAAAATATTCACTCGAAAACTCACATGGACCTGCAGGCCTGTGTTTGAACTTTGTTCAACGAGTTGCCTGTTAGCTCAGGTGGAGATTTGAACCTTGGACTTAGACCTCGGCAATCTGAAATCTTAGCAAGTGAGCAACTACGCTGACGCAAAGCAATGTTTTTTAAATCTTAAAGAATTTATGGGGGGTGAAAAGTAGGGAAAAAATTGTAAGTTGGAAGTGAATGAAACCGTGCCAGAAACCTTCTGGGAATGAACTCTACAACTCCTTAAAGTTTCATGGTGATCCGATGAGTGGTTTGGTAACTCATAAAGGAAAAACACACAAATTTGTTAATATATATAGATAGGTTTATAATTTGTCTTTGTTTTCTACCAAAGAGTAATTATCTAAATAAGGAGTTGATTGTTTATAAAATCAAATATTTATATTTTTCTTCTAAGATTTCTTGAATTTTGGCAAAAAATGAACCTCCTTCCTACAAATCTCTTCCCGTCCATCCCTAAGAAAGTGAACATGCAAATATATAGAGAACTAACATTTTTATCCTGAAAAACATATTATACAAAATTTACCTTCCACATTAGAACTGCTTAAAGTAGAATGGATGAAGTACATAAGTTAGAACTAGGGGTGTGGGAGTAGTGATTTTTGATTCGAGTCGAGTAGTTGTCATTTTTTCAAGTATCAAGTATTTTCGGAATAGTATTTACAGAAGAATTTCCTGTTCACCCAAGACAACTGTAAAAGGCAGACACCATCCTAAGCCTATGTTAAGTTTTGCCAGATTTGTAAAACTACTTCTAAACTGAACGTCTAAACTGAACACAATAATTTTGATTTGTTGTTTGTAACTGTAACATTTGATATAAAACTTTTTACCTCCTACTTTCCTACATTTTATGTGGCATTATTTTGTTTAATCTTTTTCCTTTTTCCATAACTAATATTATGTAAGAAAGTATATCATTAATTTAAACACGTAGATTATAAAGATTAAATCTATTCACTCATATCACAGATTAGATTTTCTATGCAAGCCAATTATACTGTTTCACAGCCGGCCGATATGTTTATCTGGTGGTTCAGTTCAAAGTGTACCACGAAAACGTAGCAAAGC